>JAFIDM010086140.1:0-17481 GCA_023159025.1 Thereuonema tuberculata
TATATATAATTTTTGTTTTGTTTTAAATACCATATTTATTCAACATAAGGTATCTTTTTGTTTTGTTTTTCCAAATTTTCTTAGTGAATATAAGTTTTAGAACCTTAATTTGAATAATTTTCAAGCTCACAAGATATTTGTCATTTGTATTTGCCCATATATTAATACTGTAATTTAATAAGGAATCAAACAAAGCATAGTAAATAAGTATTTTTGTTTTTAAAGGCAGAATATTTTTTATGTAATAAAAAATATATATTGTTGAGTTTAATTTTTTATGTAAAAATATATATTTGAGAATTCCAAGTAAAAAGATTGTTTATAATATTACCTAAATATTTAAATTAATACTTAAAATAATATCTAAATACAGTAGAGACCCGATTATTCACGAGGGGATGACCCGCGGTGCGGATTATCCGCGAGAGACGTGAAAATTTTTCTTAATTACGAACCTCAAAAAAAAAAAACAATTTTAATCTAAGCAGGGAAAATACAATAGACCCTACAGTGCGAAAGTCGAAAATTACTGACAGGTTTATTGTGCATTGTGATCCTATAGGCCTTCTCGGTATTTGTGGATGCAAACGCAGAGCAAAGGTTTCTGCTTTACTGAACATATTTTAAAAGTTTTACATATTATGTTTTTTGTACAATAAAACGTAGTTATTAGTGGGGAAATATTTTTTTTCGTGTTTACACCTCATTTTTAGTCTTTTTTTCGGGTTATCCGCGATTTTCGTCCTCCGCGAAGCCCTTGCCACCCAATTCCACGGATAATCGGGGCTTTACTGTATTTAATTATTATTAGTAATAATCGTTTTGGACTTATTATTAAATATTATTATAAATAATGATATATATTATAATATATATGCAATTAGTCACTTTCACAATCATCATTGTCATCATCATCATTGTCACTACAATGAACGTCTGAGGAGTTGGTAAGTTCATTTGCAACCAGTAGATCCACAGCCTCTTTCGAAATTGGATTAAGTTTCTTTTGTGGTCTGCGTCTGCTACTGCTCAAGAATGGATCTGAAGTCAGTAGTAATCTTTGCAAAACATCTTTGTTGCAAAGCTCCGTGAAAATTTTCTGGCGAAATTAAGCCTGCATTGCCGGAAGTGCTTATTCCTGGCCTCTGCGGCCTCTTCTGATACTGGCCGGAGGAGGAATGGAGGACGAATGAGGACCAACTTTTAAGGTTATATGATAGATAAGAGTCTGTACTTTTAATATTTCCAAATACAATTGCCCGACAAAGCGCGACACAGTAACAAAAATGCCTTTGAGTAAACTTTTTTTGTAAAAAAGACACTTATCATTTACATGATCGAAAACCCAATCGGGTACTTGGCAATTCAATATCTAAGTGATAGAAAATTATTTTAAAATACAGAATATACCTTATTCTTCCAAAATTAAAACAGTTTTTTAGCAGGACACCAGAAATATTCACAAAAAAACCTTCGAACGCGCAACAAATATTGCCACTCGCCGAAAACGAAGAAATGCGATTAACATAATGCCTATATTCCGACTGCTCGTGTGACGAACAGGGACGCGAGGGGAATTGTTTGCGTCCACTAAATGACTCACTGGTTACTTGGCTTTATAAAAAAAATGGTTTGAAGGTACTTGCCAACAGTTTCTGAAATCGACTTTTGTCCGGTTTTTCGATACAAATACTCCTCTGTGCGTCGTCCTATTGTGAAAACCTCATAAGTCAAAAAACTCAAGTTTTATGTTAGTCATCAAAAACTATTTCTTTATGTTACTTTCTAAGTAATGGCGTTTAATTGTTTGAACATAAAACAACTGGTGTTTCATAAAAGTAGAATAATTCCACAAAATTAATTGATTTTCAAGGTATTCACTCTTAGTAAGTATGTGATATCCGAGGTTTTCAATGTAAACGTTGATTTACGTGGTTTCTTTTTTCGCCAATTGAGCGCTTAAACACTCAGTTTTACCAACTTTTTATTAAACATAGATGACATACAATATTTTCCATCTGAAACTGCAATAAAAAAGTTTTTGAAAAATTTTGACTTACGTGGTTTTTCACAATAGGACGACGCTATCTTATTTGTAATCTTGGAATGAATTTAAGGTGCTGAAGAAATTAAAAAAAAAACAAAATGAGAAACAAGAGCAGCACAGAGTAAATAACGAAACGGCCGTTCCTAATTCCTTTCGATAATCGAATCAGAAAGACATTTATTTACTCGTAGTGCTGCTCTTGATTCTCATTTTGTTTTATCTTATTTGTAACTTATGCAAAAAATTATGCAATGCTTATAGTGGGAGATATAAACATTCATATATTAGACGATACAATAAATCCTCGTCTTCAGGGATACATAGAGATTTATCATACTTTTGGCTAAAGATATTCTATTAACAAACTCACAAGGGATATTAAGACAATATAACTACCTCAAAAGCATGCATTGACCATGGCTTTGCTAAAGCTAAGGTAGTTCATTTTATTGGAAACGTTATACAGACTGATATATCTGATCATTACATGATAATGTTACAACTGGAAGCAAAACATAAACCCAGAGAGAGAATCAAATACAGAAACAAAAACCACAGCTTTCTATAAAATTAACGAAGAGAAACCTGCCCGATATATGAAAGAACTCCTTGAAAAACATATTAAATATAACAATACGAATCCTAACAAAATTAATAATCAATTAAAGAAAAAATGGCGTGGAAGAAAAGACAAACATATAATTAGAAAATCCGATAATACAAATAGTTCAATCCCTTATAATAAAACTAATATAAAATATAAACAGCAATGGGTGCAGATGAATATTAGAACTTACTAAAAAAAAAAAAAAAAAAATATATTTAAAAAATTATAAGAAAAAAAATCTTATAATAATTTAATAAAAAAAAAATATTACGAAAAAATAATAACAGAACAAAAATAATAATAAATAATAATATAAAGAAAATAGGCCTAGATCAAAGTTCAAAATATATTAAGGAAGTTTGATGATACTTTCGTAAATGCAGGTAATATTAAAGTATGTTCGTGTAATACAAAACTTCTTAATAATCAAAAGTTCTTTCAACTTATCACATTAGCTTTAATCTCTCCTACAGAAGCTGAAATTATAGAAATAATTAAAAAACAAAACAAAAATAAACACTAATTTTCAAGCTGGCTGTCCATTTGAACTAAAATCCTTAGATATCTTATGTTGGCTAATCTGATCTATTTGCTCAATATTACTAAAATATATCAGAATAAAAACAATGTTTGAGTTATTTAGACACAGAGTTCAGAATAGGATAAGGGAATTCCCTTTCTATGATTCAAAATTGCTTTATATCATTTTTCGCAAAATTATGTAGGAAATCAATTTGTTTGTGTGTGTTCAAATAAATTTTGAAACAATAGAAGATTCATCTTGAAACTTTGTTACATAGTCAAGGGCAGTTTTTCACTGAAATCTGTTTAACGTCAAATATATTTATTCTGTAGCACTCGTAGGTATTTCCAAAATATAAGCTTTAATATCTTGATAATATTTCGTTGTTTGTGTTCAATCCTTTTGTAATAGGTAATAATCAATGGAGACGTCAACCAGTGAAACGACAGCTGCACAAAGTGGCAGACCGAGAAAACTGACTGACCGTAGCCGTCGATGCCTGAAGAGAGTAGAGCAGCAAAATCGGAAGTCTCCGTTGGTAGTGATGACGACAGAGTTCCAACATGCGTCGGGCCTTGTCGCTAGCAGCAGAACTGTTCGCCGAGAACTGAACTACTTGGGTTTCCACCGCCGTGAGGTCGCTCACAAGCCGAACACTTACCTTCGTCAATGTGAAGCGTCGGTTGCAATGGTGCAGAGCTCACCACCATTGGACTGTGGAGGAGTGGAAAAACATTCCGTGGAGTGATGAACCTCGCTTCACGATCTGGCAATCCGATGGACGCATGTGGGTTTGGTGATGACCGGCGATCGCTTCTTATCCAACTTCTCATGTATTTTATATATTTAAGTATTTGATACCTAATCGCACTTGGTTATTTCATAATCTATCGATCGAAGCATCCTACACAAAATCTGTCATATACATACATATGCGATTTGATGAAACTCACGTGCCCAAGAATGTAGGCTTAAAAATCACGTCTTGAAGGTGAGGTAGAATATTATTATTATATTAATATTATATTAACGTCGATAACCTAAATTTTACATCTACAGCTTTCATTGTTATGATAATATTCGATGTAAGGGATTCATATGTAAATAAAATAAATAAACATGAAAAAAAATAATAATTTATAACTTCATTATGTTATCGCCGACCTTTTAATCGGAAGATATTTAACATTATAATTATTATGGCTATTATATAGTCTTAATATTATAAACTTATTTTAATAAGTTTAATATTTTTTTTTAACAATAAATTTAATTATTTATTTAATAATATACTTATTCAACTGACAATTCTCAACTTAGTTTGAGAGTCAATTTGTAATATAATAATTAGATATCTTACGTTCAATAGTCTGAAGTATTTGATTCATATTACTGTAGTATATCAGAATAAAAATAATGTTTGAGTTATTGAGACATTGCAGTTCAGAATAGGATAAAGGAATTCCCTTTCCCTGATTCAAAATTGCTTTAGGCTATAACATTTTTAGCATAATTATGTAGGAAATCAATTTCTATGTGTTGGTGTGTGTTCAAATAAATGTTGAGACACTAGAGGATTCAAGAATATATTTTACTGAATGCTATTTACTGCCAAATACTTTTATATTCATGTAGAACCCGAATGTGTTTCCAAAATAAAAGCTTTAATATCTTAAGAATATTTGGTTGTTAGTTTCAATCCTTTTGTAATAGGGAATAATCAATATAATTTCTAATAAATATCATAATCTATCTAAGAAGTGACTCAGTAACAGATTACACTGCGACCCCTGTGTATGAGATTAGGCGAAGGTTCCTTCAGAAAGATTTTAGATCTAATAGTTACTTCTACAACGTGTACGGGATTTGCACGTGACCAACGAGAAGTTCCTCAAAAGATTGAAAGCATACTTTCTTTTAAAATGATTTTTTTCTTTAAAAATATTAATTAGTGAACTTTTGTTTTAAAACAGCAGAAATCTTATATTGCTTTGTAATTAAAAATATCTGCTGGAAATAAACAGCAAACTTCTCATTTCTGATAAAAGTAATGAAATTCGCAATAAATCACTGAAACAGCTTTACATGCAAATAGTTTTAATGATATTTAATCACTAACAAATGCATTTCAATGGTTATAATTTCGAATGTTTGGGTTGTAGGAATTTTTGTAATTTTTTGGCACTAATCTACTGTTAAGAAACTAATTTGAATTGTAAATATAAAAGTTAGATTGACTGTATTTGTTACAGTAGAGCATCGATTATCCGAAACAATGCGGAGGGGGTGGGGGGTTCGGATAACTGATATTTTGGATAACCGATCATTTACGAAAAAATTGTTCCAGTAACTTTTCCGCATACCACAACAGTGATGCGTAATTTGTTTGCTTGAAAACCAGGTGCTGACATTTCATTCTTAGAAACTTGGGATTTTGTTGGCATTTTCTTCCAATTCAGACTAGTTTCGTCTGCGTTGTAGACTTTGGTTTTTATGTAACCTTCTTATCAATGTTTTTTTGAAAAAGACTCTTTAAAATGTGCAGATGCTTCTGTATCAGTTGACAGTTTTTAATTAATTTTTTAAATTTTTGTCTACTGGAACGCCTTTGGTTAATCGATGTTTCGGTTGATTGGTATTCGGATAATCGATGCTTTACAGCAGGGATACCCAAACGGTCAATCGCGAGAGCTTTTGGAGTCGATCGCGGAAGTAATCTAGATATCAATACAAAATAATCTCATTTCTGCGGCGGTCACTCATACGCTACACTTTTAAATAATAATTATGCATTACCGACGCCGAAAATTCTAGACTAGATTAATTGTTTAATAATAATAGTTTCAATTCAAATAGTTTCATTCATTACGCATGCGCACGAAAGCATTGTTCTCTAGACAACACTCCATCATGTCACGCTGCGCTCTGACTGTTCGGAATATTCTAGAAGCACCGCAACCACGTGACGTTTAGGGCACTGATTGGCTAGAAATTTACAGATTCTTCTAAAATTAGTTATCCATATATAAAACAAACACAGCATTATCTTATTCATTATTACTAAGTGATTAGAAAACTTTACAAAAATTTGCATCATAAATTTACAACGTAAAATGATTGCGGCGAAAAAAGTGAATATAACATTTTAATAGTTATTGGGAGGACGAAACCTTAGGTGTTATGGCAACAGATAAGTGCGCTTCCCTTGTTTGTCGGGTTCGGTGGCATTGTCTAAACGCAGGAACTTAGAAAGGCATTACAAAAACGTGCATAACAACTATGAAAATGATTTTCCGCAAAAGAGTGAGTTAAGAAGACGAAAACTTCAAGATTTGAAATGAAAGCAGAGCAATCCATGTTCACTAGACCAAACAATCAGTAGCTGCAACAATTGCGTCTTTTAAAATTTCCTATCTAATGGCAAAACACATGAAACCTTTCGAAGATGGAATGGTAGTGAAAGAAGCATTTATTGAAGCGGCAGATGTATTGTTTAGTGACTTCAAAAATAAAACAGAGATTATATCTGCCATGAAGGAGGTCCAGTTATCTCGTCCAACTGTTAGTAGACGTGTCGAGATAAGCAGTGATTTGGAGACTAAAGTGAAAAGTGATATCATGCAATGTACATACTTTTCTTTGCAGTTTGATGAGTCCACCGATATGACTGATACAGCCCAGTTATGTATTATCATGGTGTTTTGTGATATGTCGGCTAAAGAAAATTGTTGACAATGCTACCACTGAAAGAAAAAGCGCGCGGAGAAGATATTTATAAGGCTTTTCTGATTAATAATAATAATGGCTGAGACCAAGTTGTATACAAAATAATATCCTGGTACATCTGTTTGACGCTAATATGGCGATCATCAGCCAGGAGCAGTCATCAGTACACAACCAGCTCTCGGTACACGAGCCTACATGAGAATATGTCGGAACATGAATTTTCTTGCCATTTGTTCCTTCTTCTTTACTTTACTTCTTTATATGGACGTGAGGTGGTGGAGCCGCGGAAAATTTATAAAAAAGTTACAGGAATTACTACTTGAAATTATTTCTTTTCTGGATGAACAAGGTGACGACACTGAGATACTTAAAAACAAAAAGTGGCTTTCTTATCAGATGTAACAAATCATTTGAATATCATTAACTTGGAGCTACAGGGTAAAAATCAAACCCTTAGTGATAAATTAGCGCAATAAGCACTTTTAAAAACAAATTGAAGATATTGATTATTCAACTGAACAAAAAGGATCTCAAAAATTTTCCAGCTTTGGAAGCAAGAGCAAGTTCTCACTTAAATTATGATAATTACGAGACAGAGCTAAAAAAACATTCTGAGCGAGTTTGAAAGACGTTTCCCTGATTTCGATAAACTGACAGTTTCGGAACAGAACTCGGTCGAAAAGTGAGCAGTACCTGTATGTGATGAGTAGCCCTTACCGTTCTGCTTACAAAACTTTCATGACTTATCCATTTTCTTGTGAAGACGTTGAAAAATCTGCTACTGAAATATCAAACACTTTCAATATGGAGATCTCTTCTGTCCAAAATGGGGTAACTTATTGCAGATAATGTAAGATATGCATCTCAAAACAAGAGCAACGGATACCAAATTTTGGTCTTTGATACCCGAAGACAAATATCCATGTTTGAAACAAATAGCTCTTCAGTTAACAGGATTGTTCGGATCAACTTACTTGTGCGAATCTGCATTTTCAGAAATGAAAATAATTAAATCGAAATATCGTAATCGGCTTACTGGTGAACACTTGTTATCATGCTTGCGGTTGGCTCTCAGTAGTTATGTGGCATCCTTTGAAAAGCACGTGGATGATTTGCAGTGTCATGCGTCAACATCCAGTCAAAATTAGCAATTTAAAACTATATTACAATTATGTAATTAGGTATGTAAACTTATCATATATTTTTTATATCTCTAAGTGTGCAATGAAAGCATTTCTCTTATTATGTATGTTTTTTCTTTAGTAGCTACGCCTTAGCTTAGTCCTTATAGTCGGCCGTCGATCGCTTGTCCCCTGAATATTTTGTGGTCGATCGCAGACACTACAATTCTGAGTACCCCTGCTCTACAGTCTATGTGCAAATTACGTTTCATGTAGTCATCAGAACAAACACAGACAAAGTGGCTTTATGAGCATCATGTATCTTTCTAGCAATTGAAATAGAAATGCTTATATTTCAAAAAAGGAAAAACTTATTTACGATTTTTAACAGATGCAAGATGCTTTCAAGGTTATTTAAGATAGATGGTTGGCTCCGCAGCGAAAACGGTTTCTATTGGCTAACGCAATGACGTCACCTGGATGAAAGGTTGGATTGCAGATGACTCGGACTTTTAGTATAATACTCAATAACTATTTCTAACTCAAATTAAAAGTTTTGAAATATTTAAATTTTCTCCCGATTTAAATATTATTTTTTGTCTATCACTTACGATAATTTAGAAAACAGCTGGAAAAAATATTAAGATAAAATGAATTTTCATTTTCTTTTAATCACTAACTGTTACACAAATTTACTTTCCTTAAAAAATATCTTTGAAAATTTTGAATCTTTGTAAATTTCCATGTATTTAAAAGAGAAAGATTTCATTGACAAAATATCGTATCTAATTAAGAAAAAGTTTCCATAGGAAATTCAAAGTTTTTCTGGACTTTAAAGAATGTAAATTACCTAAACTCTCTTTCAATGAAAATGCAGGGATTATTCATTCAACTAAATGAAACTGATGAAAATAATCCATGTTCTGAGCCCTACACTTTGCTTTGTTTTTCAAGGGTGACATAAATTAGAGTGTGTATAAAATATCGAAGAAAAACTCATAAAATAAGTTCAGAAACACAATATCATTTTTACTTTTTACCCAATTAGTAAATATTACAAAATAACAATTTTTTTAAATGGTGAAATGAACTTATGTTAAATTATGTTAAACATATTTACAACCAAGAATTTAATTGATGAATATTTTAGCATAATTTTAATGTTTGTTTGTGCCTTTCACCATTTAAATCAGCAATTTATTATAACACAGGTAAAACATCGCTTATTTCTACAAAATAACAGAAAAGAAAAACAAAACCAAAAACAAAAAAAAACTGACGAATTACATCAACTTTTTCCTTAGCTTCCGCGCAGTCTGAGCCAAACATCAATGGTAAATTCTGCTGATGATTCCTAATACTGATGAAACAACAGTTCAGGATTCTCGTTGATGTTGGCTTAGTGTGAGAAGGTGTGACGTAGTTGAGTGTGACTTAGTGACGTAGTTTTGCTCTATTTTTTTCAATTTCTTTGCTTGAATTTCCTTGCTTTAATTTCTTTAATTTTCATTGGTCTGTATTGAAAACGAAGTCAATATAGTTAAAAAGTAATTTTATTTTATAATATTTGATGAAAATAACAATGAAATTTATAATTTCTGTCTCAGTATTTCTTTGAAAAGTATATCTTTGAAATGTTCCTTTTTTCGATTGATTTATTTATTTTGGTATAAGACCGCTTATAAATTTAATATTTCAAATATTATGTCGGTAGTTTTTAAAATATTTTTGAAAAAAAAAAAAAAAACTCATTTGATTAGAAGAGAATTTTCAAGTTGCAACCATTTAACGTCATGCTCAAATAGAAAATATAGCGTTGTCTACTACGCAGCGATTTGCACCCCCCCTCCCCTGGTTCAAATGGTTCTCTTTTGTTTCAAGTCTTTTCATTGGTGGACTGTATACTGCCTTCAGGCTTTTAAGAAAGATATAATTCAGTTCACTGATTCAATATAATGTAAATGATTCACTGCTATAATATTTTTTTCTGTTTTCTTTTTTTTTTAATAACAAAAGTATCTTTTCTTCGTTCGAACTTTAATTGAAATAAACGATAAAAATAAATCTTGTTTCGAACTCTATGAATTCAATGAAGCAGTGATTATAAATATTTATGAGTAAAACTGGCTTTTTTTTAAGTATGAAAAAAAAAAAAAAAAAAAGAGAACATCTATAGTTAGTGAAACAGAAACGTCTACTAAAATCCAAAAAGTCTGTTTCAATAAATAAACATAGATTTATACAGGGTGTTTCTAGATTCATTGAACAAACTTTAATAGGGATGGTACACTAAAACAAACAATGTACAGTCGGACCTCTATTTAACGAACCTCTATTTTGCGAATTTCTCTATTTTGCGAACTTTTCTTTGGAACCAAGAACATTTTACTAATTTCTTCGTAAAATAACCTCTAAATAGCGAAGTGCATTTTCTATTTAACGAAGTTTACAGCTGAGGGAAAAAGAACAAATAAACGATGATTATCTTTCACTTGATTTTGAAGTTGAGAAACACTAACTGAAACGGATATTTTGGAAAAATAAAAACAATACAGCAATGAATTGCGATGAAGATGAAGATGTTGAAAATGGAAATGATCATGATGAAGAAATCAAAAAACCTTCTTGTGATGAAATGCTAAACTCATTTGAAACAATCCGACGCGGATTACAATTTGAAGAAAATACTGAAGAGGTTTTTGGTGCATTGCCAAGATGCGAGACATACTATGAGGGAAAAAAAAATTTTGAAAAAAAAAAAAAACCTCAGACAAAATTAACAGATTTTATTAGTAAAATTTGAGTGCGCATGTGGTAATGTATGCTTTAAGTCATTAAAATTATTACTTTTTTAATAACATTTATTGTTTATATATTTTAAATCTGTTTTATGTAGTTTAAGGTAATTTTAAAAGGTGATTCTCTATTTAACGAATTTTAAATATAACGAAGCTGTAGGGCAGATGTGAACAAACCACCTCATGGGGAATTTTACACCAGGAGTAATTACATCCATTCCATTTACAGATAGTTCACAGATTGAATGCTGAGGATTGACTTCTGCCGCTGGGTTATGTAAGAAAGTTCAGTGCAGCCGGATTTTCCAGCAAATGTGCTCTTCACAGAAGAACTATTGTTTACATATGAAGGAGTGTTTAATGTACACAATCCCCATGTGTGGACAAGCGCAAATCCACACCCTACAAAACCACACACTAACCAGCAAATCATCTCTTTCATTTTTTGGGCAGGTATCGTCAATCACCAAACAGCAACCCTCTACCGCAAAAACGCGATTGTTGCGGGTTTACATTGTTTGACAAATAATGGTTGCTTTAGTTTTTAAAGTTTAAAATATATATTTTATTTTTATTTTATTTGTTAGTGCTTGGCCTTCCATAAGGCTTAGTGTAGTGTTTGTGATAGTAATAATGAAATGACGGTATTTTTTAAAAAAAGGTACGATATTTACAGTACACCACAAATCCCAACCTTAAAGTGCTGTTATCACAATTAATCTACACTAATTTCAAAGAAACATTGAAAATTTCATCAATAAGTTTGTGTAAACTATGTATTATCTTTCTAAACTACTATATCTGAACCTTACCATGCGAGATTCTCGAACCTAGGAACAATTATACCTTATTTAAGTACCAAATACATTGCTTTCTTTTCACTAACACATTATTTCAGATAGTAGTTCTCCATTCAAATTTCATTGAACCATGAATTTCGGGCTATAAAATTAACATCAATATCAATACATGGATTTCTGAAATCAAATAGATCTGTTAACTATATTACAAAACATCTCTACATCTACTATACTTTTCACATAAGAATATTACTGAATCAGAAATAGATATTTCCACAATAGTTGAAATTAATATGTTGATAAACTTCTTTAATTACTTCTAAACTTCTAAAATAACAATATTTCTCTTCCTTCAACACGAAGCTTCTTCAGGTTATTTTTGAGGACAGGAAAAGAAACTTTTCTTTTTCCTCATAGAATCCGTTAAAATATACAGTAAGAGTTTTATCAATTGTTTTCCAAAAATCATGTGATAAATGTTGTCACTATGATCTAAGTGTTTCCAAAAATGATGTAAAACTCTTACTGTATATTTTAATGGATTCTATAAGATAAAAGAAAAGTTTCTTTTCCTGCCCTCAAATAAAAATCCTGAAGAAGCTTCCTGTTGAAGGAAGAGAAATATTATTATTTTAGAAGTTTAGAAGTAGTTAAAGAAGTTTATCAACATAAATTAAATATTCCTGAATGTTTTATTTCCTTTCTCTTTTATCCCAAATTCATTTTAAAACGTTGACTGTTGCTCATTCAGTAAATATCGACTACAAAGGAAGTACGTCATCAAAAAGCATTATTTCATCAACATTGCAAAATTTCATCAATTCTTATTCTTCTTTTTTTTTCTCCTCAATTTAAATCTTTTCACAGTTTCTCAACTTAAGTTTGTTTTTAAATCATTATTAGGAATTCAGTGTATTAACTAGGTTTGAGTTAAGAATGACGATTAATCCATATAAATAGGGGTGGGTAAGATAGCATGGGGTCGCAAAGAGATTCGCGCGCTCACTTTCTAGAGCACTACGGCGCAGTCTATTCGAAAGGAAAGGTGACTCAGAAGCCATTGCGAAGCAAATGTGATTGGTTTACTTCTCACTATCCCTACCTTGTTTATATTGACTTTAACCAGAATTATTACTGTATGAATCAGTTATATCAAGCCAATTTCCTTTTTCTCTTCTTGAAAGAAATCTTACAATGGTTGGTCTATTTTTATTACAAAGGGATCTCCCAAATCTACAGAGAGCTTCTATTTTTCTTTGGATGTTGAATTGGTAAAGTTTCAGAGATTTAAAGGATCACTCTGTATAGAAGCCTTGGGACATTACGCTGTTACGATTACTGCTCCTACCTTGTTTTCTTAACATAATTCATATAGGACAGACCTGTTAATCCCACGTCCCACCAATCTGTTACTGTATCAACCAACATTCTGTGTTACATGGGAAATACTACAATGGGGTTAGAGCTCAATTAATTTCTTCTTTTTATTTCTGAATCTTGTCAGAAATGATACTGTGTTTGAATCAAATATTGTTTGCAAAGTATCTACTATTTTTAAAACATCACTTTGTCTTGAGTTGGTTAGGTGGGCAAACAGCTAGGAAAGGATTGTGTACAGCAGGATAAATAAACAGCGGAAGAAAAGAGTATCAGATTCTTGAAAACTAAATAAATTATTTAAAAAAACAGTAATAATTGTTGTTTTTAAAACAGGAATTAAACAGAATAGCAGGTCCACAAATGAACAACGAGACAGTTTATGAAGAAAAAGGTTCTTTAAAATTAATAAAACCTATTTAAATATTGTTTTAAACAGACCATTTGTCTAGTTTATTTGACTTAGTATGCGAAATTTTGCTATTTCATTTTAACATTGTTTTCTTAGTTTGTCTGTTGGTTTTACTGTTCGTTTGTCTGTGTGTATGTGCATCATCCTATAACCACTGAACGGATTTTCATAGAATTTGTTGAGTTGCTTATTTAAGGTTCAACATAAAACACAGACTCATTTCCTTTGGTCTCTTGCTAGAATGGTTGAACTGATTTCTTTAAATTGGGGTCATCAAAATTGCATCAAAATTGAGAAAAAATGTTAAAGTTGAAATTTTACCTTCAGCGTAGAGGCGATGGATGCAGCGGCGAATAAGGCATTGGTCAAAATCGTCGACATCAGTAATGTGGCTTGCTCGTGGCCGCTTCTTCCCCGAGTCGATAAGCCAACTTTCTCGCCATTTTGTGAGAAGACATGGATACAGGCTATTCTCGCGTCAATCACGTGAAATCGCGAAAATTCGGGATCGTCAAGAATGATGTGTCGGCCTATAGCTTTATGATGTCTTCTTCTGCTAAATAACTAACTGTATGGTGGTATCCATTGGACTCAATTTAACGACTATTTTAAGTGTATTTCCTTTATTTCTATATTTCAGGGGAATATATTTCACGTAAAGAGGATTGTCTTTGAAGCACATGTTGAAAAAATTATCACAGACCATATGGTTATCAAAAATGTTGGAACTGCAAGCCTTGTTATGAATTTTTCAGTGAGTATACTGTACAAAGAAAATACACTAAAACCCCGTTATTACGCTCCCGCTTATAGCACTATCCCGTTCTTTACGCTCCTTTCATGCGGTCCCTGGAATTTTCTATATAACTCTCTATACTTTTACCCTCTTATAACGCTTCAAATCCCGCTTGTAGCGCTTTTTTATATCGGAAATTTTGTATCGAAAAGAAATGTAACACTGTAACGATTCTTTTCTTTCCTTGGTAGGAGGGAATCTTCGAACTCTTTGAAGCGGAAATCCCTTTCTATAAGTGAAAAATTGCAAATTCTTCGTAAGTATGACGAGAATTCTACACTAAATCAGAAGGTTTTCGCAGAATCTAAGAATTCCCTGATCCAGTCTGAGAACAATAATAAAAAATAAGAATGGAATTATCAATTCAGCGAAGGATGGTTGCAAACGTAAAAAAGTAGTGTGGAAAATGTGAAGATGCCGAGGAAATTCTAATTGAATGGATTCATCAGTCCCGTGATGCATCAGTGCCATTAAATGACCCAATCATTCAAGAAAAGGCATGTGAAATAGCTGGCAGTGCACTAAAACTGCTCCGAAAATATATTCTTATTGCTCCTAGTGGAATATCAATTGATGTTAATAGTTTCTTGAACCGCATTGAAAATGTCGTAATTTATAACAGTAGCATACACACACGGCAAACCACAATCAAAGATTTTTTTAATAGGAAATAAGCTCACATTTGCACTATATCTATTTCAGAATCAAGTATCTTTCCTGTAAAATGGTGTCTAAATGTTTCCCCATCTCATAAATCATTCCCCGTTTATAGCGCTATCCCGCTTATTACGCTTGTAGGTCGCGGTCCCTTGACGAGCGTAATAACGGGGTTTTACTGTATATCAAAATTCTTTTAGGATTAAATTGGAATGCCCCAATCTATAATTTGAAAATAGAAATTGGTTTTGAAGAAATGTATACCATTATAAATAAAATAAAATGCTTTATACGCCCTTGACTCGAAATATAAATAAATAAACTGCAAAAGGGGAAAAAAAAATAGGAACATTCCTAAAGAATCTGAGAATTTAGGACGTGAGAAAAGAAAATTTGTTTTTCCGTATTTAAATTTTTATTCAAAGTTTTATTGAAGAATTTATTTTTCTCTATTAAATACTCAAAAGTACTTTAAATTAATTTTGTTATTTGGTAAAAAACAAGTAAAAAATTATTACGATAAAACTGTAAGATGAACAGCTATAGCACTAATTTCTGGCCAGATAGTTTCAGTACATTCCTGATAACACAAATGACCTTCCATTGTTTTTTTTTTTATTTCAAAAATTCGATGGAAATTTTAGGTCAAAAGCATCATTTAATAACATTTGAAAATGTTTTTGCAATTTTTCCCTTTTAATTTAGGCATGAAGTATTGTTTTCTTAATTGAAAATTTCTGCATTTTATAAAAATTTGATTTAAAGACTGAAAGTAACCATCTTAGAAATATTAGAAAGCAACCAGTTAAGGAAAGAATTAAGATCTATATTGATTAGTTTCAAGTTACGAAAGTATACATATTTTATTTTAAGGAAAATGAAATGAAAAAGAAAATACTTATATGTTAATTAATTTTTAATTTTATAATTTAGAATCGCTCTCTTCTCACTTAGTTATTTATAACAATTTTGACGTAATCTTTGGTTATTCTCGTTACTTTCAAGTAAAGAATATCAATAAAAATAAAAGTTTAAATTGTTATAATTTTAAATATTAGAAGTTTAAGGAAAAATTTTGATTATCTAAAACTGGATATAAAAAACATCATTAACAATGTTGATATTATAATACTTTTGAAATTAAAGTAAATTTTTGAGAACCAGAACTCTTTTCAACTTATAGGTTTTAAAATGATTTATAAAGTAAAAGAAAACAAAAAAGATGGTGGTTTATTGGTTTACTATGAGAAAACGTTTGTTATAAAAGAAATGAATATTGATACAATTACCCGTGAAAATTAAACATGCACTGTAATTAATAGTATAAACAGGTAAGTCACATTTTTTTTTTTCATTTTTGGTTATTTATGTAATAATCTGAACTTAGAATATTACTTCCACTCTAAAATTTTGACGGAATGCATAGTCTCCATTCCTATTTGGGTCGAGACTTACCTGTTTATGTGAATTCCTGCTTTTAATTGGGTTTCCAATTGTATCTTATTACTGTAATTTTTGAAGCATGTCTTAAAACGAAGGCTTAGAGTTAACTGCCATAAAAGTTTGTTAAAAACCTATTAAAAATCTAAAAAAAGATGTCCCAGTGAAAAAAATTAACTAGAAAATCCAAAACAAAATGGCGATCAACATCTATCTAACGAGTCACTGTGAGATCGTCTCACTTGTCGAGATGTTGGATTGACTGAATAATCTATTAGACACCAATTCCAGAAGAATTGAGGATCTATGCACAGGTGCAGCGCTCTGTCAAATCATGTACACACTGTATCCAGAAATCATAAACTTGAAAAAAAATTAAATTCAATGCTCAATGGGAGTATGAATACCTGTACAACTTTCAGTTGCTGCGAAATGCGTTCAAACGTCCAGTTCTTAAGCTGACCAAAGGCAGAAAGTAATAATAATAATAAGCATTGGAGTATCATTACAATGTTATTAACGAAAATAATAATATAAAGAAAACTAAAGAAATAGATCAACTAAGTAAACAAAACAAAGTTCAAAATATATTAACGAAGTTTGAGGATACTATCGTAAATGCAGGTAAAATTGAAGTAGGTTCGTGTAATACAAAACTTCTTAATAATCAAAAGTTCATTCAACTTAACACATTAATTTTAATCTCTCCTACAGAAGTTGACTTTATAGAAATAATTAAAAATATCAAAAATAAACACTTATTCTCAAGCTAGCAGTCCAGTTCAACTAAAATTACTAGATATCTTATGTTGGTTGTTCTGAAGTATTTGCTCAATATTACTAAAGTATATCAGAATAAAAACAATGTTTGAGTTATTGAGACACAGAGTTAAGAATAGGATAAGGGAATTCGCTTCCTCTGATTCAAAATTGCTTTATATCATTTTTCGCAAAATTAGATAGGAAATCAATTTGTATGTGTTTGTGTGTGTGAGTGTGTTCAAATAAATTTTGAAACTCTGGAAGATTCATCTTGAAACTACTTTATATATCCAAGCGCAGTTTTTCACTAAAATCTGTCTAATGTCAAAAACTTTTATATTCTGTAGCACCTGTAGATGTTTCCAAAATAAAAGTTTTAATGTCTTGATAATATTTCGTTGCTTCTTTTCAATCC
>JAFIDM010086141.1:0-10510 GCA_023159025.1 Thereuonema tuberculata
GAAATAGGACAATACACAAAACTGACAAACATACAAATCAATGACCCCTGAATTACAGAAACATCAAAACAAAAATCAAGAATAAACCTTGTTATTATTTAATCCCCTTTATGCTAAGCTAAACGCTAGCGAAGATTATTTATTTACTCCCTTTTTATTCTTGATTTTTGTTTGATGTTTTTGTAATTCAGGGGTCATTGATTTGTATGTTCGTCAGTTTTGTGTATTGTCCTATTTCTTTGAGCTAGATATGCTGGGTGGATTGGACTGATGAGAGTCCAAATAGCCTTGAAACAAATAGCCCGATTCCCAGCAAAATAACAAAAAATAGCTAAGAGAATTTATGTGAGTTATCAAAACCGAAAATTTGGCAAGGCCTTTAAAAGTTTCTTGAATTGGTTTTAGTCATCTTTGATACTATACTCATGGACAAAAAAATTAGCGCACCAAGAAATAATTGCGGGATCATAACGAAACTTGCAATGAAGGTACATGTTGGGGAGATATGCAAATGATTAGAAATGCAGCGTGATTGCGCATTACGTATAGCCGGTAGAGGGCGTTGAACATCGTACTCTGTGGAGTATAAAACAGGTAACCAAAGCTTGTTTGAGTGTGCTGAATCATTTACAAAGGAAGAGCTGAGGTAGACATGCCATTACGCCATGTTCAAAGACAGTATACGCAGTTGTCGCAGTTTGAGATAGGGAGAATCGTCAGGATGATGGAAGCTGGTTGGTCAGCTAGGCGAGTAGCTCGTCAATTAGGCCGCTCGGATTGTGTTGTGAGGAGGTGTGGGACCAATGGACCCGAGAGATGTCATGTACACGAAGACCAGGCTCAGGACGCCCTCGACAGACCAGTTGTCGAGAAGACCGCCACATAGTCAGAAATGCACGCGTACAGCCAACTGCTTCATCGGCCGCCATCCAGGCACAGGTAGCACCTTCACTAGGGGCCTCTGTGTCTTCTCGAACCATACGAAGGCGCCTTGCTGAAGGACAGTTGGTATCGCGGCGCCTATTACGTGTGCTGCCCTTGATGCCCACCCATCGACGCCTCCGTTTGGAGTTTTGCCGCGCACGAGGAAACTGGACTGCAGCGGAATGGAACCAGGTCGTCTTTAGCGACGAATCCAGATTCAATCTCGGCAGTGATGACAATCGTGTTCGTGTGTGGAGAGCCCGTGGTGAACGTTTCAATCCTGCCTTTGCTGTACAGTGACACACCGCTCCCACAGCTGGTGTGATGGTATGGGGTGCCATTGCCTACAATACACGGTCACCCCTAGTATTGTTCCGTGGCACCATGACAGCCCAGCGGTATGTTCATGAAATCCTGCAACCACATGTGTTGCCACTCATGCAACGGCTCCCAGGAGCCATTTTTCAACAAGACAATGCTCGGCCTCATACGGCAAGGGTGTCACAAGACTGTCTCCACACTGTTACTACTCTTCCTTGGCCTGCCCGATCCCCAGATTTGTCTCCAATTGAGCATATCTGGGATCATTTGGGACGACGAGTTGGGCATCCCACGAGTTTGAACGAACTAGAGGCAAGGTTACAGCAAATATGGAACGAAATGTCTCAAGACATCATACAGAACTTGTATGACTCAATGCCCGATCGTATCGCATCGTGCATTCGCGCTAGAGGGGGTCCAACGGAGTATTAACTCCTCCGTTCTTTTGCCTTTTTCTCTGAAATAAATTATCCTTTTTCTTTGATTTTCTTATCATTTACTTATATCAAAGTAGTCATTACGTATGTAAATTTTCGTTTCATTTTGACGACTCCTTCTTGGTGCGCTAATTTTTTTGTCCATGAGTGTAATTTGATCATTTATCGGACCTATGCTCAGATTAATTAATACTAATTACTTCTGATGAACAAGACCAACCCCAAATCTAAATGATTATTTTCGTTTTCGACATCACAGTGCTGTCATTAAAGGCAATACCGAAACTGATAGCCCGTTAATTTGCTATTTCTTTGTCTCCTAAACACGGATCCTTTCGCTAATACAGTTTATAACAGCATTCAGTTGAAGCGCTGCTGTTTAGATGGAAACTTAAACATCTAAAAGAAAAAATGTAAGATCATCGGAAGCACAGTGGTGCCTCTAAAGAAAAAAATGAACAAATTAAAAACTCACTAATGAAAAATTAGTGAGAACATTCATGTGCCAGATGTTCGCCGGCCTCAATGAATTTTTTTTAAAGCATAAAAATTCAAACTGTGTATTTGAATTATTAAGAAACAACAATGGCTGAGACTAAATTGTTTACCAAGTGACATCCTGGAACAGCTGTTTTACGCTCTTTGGCAATCATCAGCCAGGAGCAGTCACCTGTAAAACAACAAGGTTCCTGTACTGAGGCTAATATGAATGATCATCGGAAGCGCAGTGGATCATCGGCAATTTTTTTCAAAAATATCATTTAATGTTTGACGTAATACATCATTAGTAATGTTTACTGCGTTTTACTAGCAAAACCTCAGGTTTGGTTCCTTATTAATTCCTTTATGATTGACAGATGCTGAAAAGCATGCTCATATTCTGTGGTGTTGAAGATCAGAATTTGAGGTTCCCAGTCTTTTTTTTTTTGATGCGCGCACCAAGCAATTTATTCAATCCAAAATAAACAAACAAACACAAAAAAAAACAAGACAGTTCAGAAAACAAAACAATAGAAATCCTCCGATCCCAGAATCTTTTGGCACTTTCGCGAACCACAATATGAGGAATGCTGATGTGAAGGCCAAACTGTTTTCTATTAGCAGGAAATCTTTCGACCTTAAAATTTCCTTGTATATTCAAGAACTAATTACGTACATCAATTAGTTTCATGCTCTACCTCAAACCAATTATTTAGTTGATGCATTGAGATACATAAAAAAAAAGCACAAAAATTTTTATGGCAATTAACTGAAATTTATATTGTTAAGGAAAATAGTAATAATGATAATAATAATAATATGATAATGTGTTTTACGTGTGTCGATAATAGTTAATACAATTCAAGTTGAAATAAAATTCAATGAACACATTTTTTAAGTTTGAAAAAAATGTATTAAAGGAATTTTGTATTATTATTATTATTCATAAGGTGTCCATTTTTTCTAAAATGAAAAGGAGGACGCAATGAAAAAAAAAAAAACCTCTAAACCAATCTGTTCAACCAAAAAAAAAAAAAAAGGTTTTAAACTTCACATATCAAAAAGGAGGACATATTACTCTTCAAACATCAAAAAGGAGGACACTTCTCAAGGGAGGATAGAGCTTCAAAAAGGAGGACGGTTGGTCACCTTATTATTCAGGCTGATGAAAAGACTGAAAACCGGTTCCTGCAATGTTATGTATGGGTAAAAATTAGATAAGTGGCTAAATCTAATTCCCGACATTTATAAACCGGAAAAATTGTTTATTTTTGAAATTAAATGTTTAAAACATTTATAATATCTTCTTCTTAATCATATCAAATATATTTAAGATAAAAAAAAATAAAAATTAGGCATTAAAATTTCAAGGCAGAATATGAAAAGTCGTATTTCCTGCCTGCGAAAATTTCCATGTTCGCACCTTCAGGTCACTATAATTTAAAATATTGTTATTTCCAAACATGAAATCTGGGTTTAAAATAATTATTATATGTTATAGAACATAACATGAAGACTAAAATGTAAGCTAATATGTAATTTGATATTTCAGAGGTTTTTGTAGCGGCGACTATACTACAAGTAATTTTCCTGCTCCAAATTAAAATCACATTCATTGTTCCATTTCTTAAAGGATTATGATTTATCAGAGGCTTTGTTATGTTGATTTTCCTTCTTATTGTTCCTTTATAGTAAGACATTACAGTTTAATTATGTTAGTAGTTAATTGAATTTCATTTTCCAATTAATAAGAATGGGAGTGATCATTATCCTGTATCTTGTCATTCGGTTGTCAGGGGAAGTCATTTTCCTGTCAGACTGTTCATTTTCTTGGCATACCACTTATAAAAATTCTACATTAAAGCTATAATATCTACTTAAGTGTATGAAAAGTGATTTTGTTGTCAATAATAAGTTAACAGTAAGTGAATTAAAAACTAATAAATGCATATTTCTTAATTTTTTTCCAATATTTTCTGTTTCATTTTAGCCACTTATCTAATTTTTACCCGTACACAAAATTCCTTTAATATATTTTTTCAAACTTAAAAAATGTGTGTTCATTGAATTTTATTGCAACTTTATTGTGTTAATAATAATAATAATAATAAATATTTCCTGGTTTAGGACCCAAGGCTTTTAGGTACAATATTTTGATTTTTTTCTGGTCCGAACCTATCAGAAAGTGACTTCCACTCGATTCAAAATAACATCATTTGAAGATTTTTGTGATATTCGTTATACGGCAAAATACTGTTCGTTTTCGAAAGCCAGACCCGCCACTCGCGGACGATTCTACTCAGATATGCTGATACGCTGAGATGGACAATTTCCTAAGACCTGTTTTTTTTAGTAGCAGGCACGTGTATTTTCGGATGCTTACTGATTAGAATCTTTCTATCAATTCTTTGCTTTCTATTTCGTTTGAATTCGATTGAAAATTTCTGTATTTATTCTTCACATGGCTAGTTCAAGTGGAAATAAAGCTTTGAGGAGTGGCATTAAGAAGATTTTACACAACATTATTAGAGCAGAAAAACAATAATTTTCCATAATTTTTTCCCGAAAAGCGCAAATAGAACGCAGCTACTAGTAAACTAACACTGATAAAAAATAAATATCCCCTCTTTATTTCTCCTCACCCCTATTTTGATGAAATCTAAGGAGATCTGACGCATGCTCAAAAGCGCTAAAGGTTCTCGTAAACAAAAACAAACAGTACTTGATCATTCTTAATTACGTATTGCAATTGGATTATTAGGTAAGTACTTCGTGCTCTTGTTTGCTCAGCAATTTTTTTTTTTTAATTTTATTGTATTTGTTAACTGTTTATTATCTTGCGCAAGTTCTTTTTGTCCCTACATTTTATTAGAATAAACAACAAAATAGGAGAATAAGGAAAGTGAAATTTATTACATTTCTCAAAATAATCGCCGTTCACTGCAGACAGTGCCCTAGTCTGTGGAGGAATGGCTAAACCCTTCTTCCTAAGAGGGGTCATGAGGAGTACCGATGATGTATAGTAAACTCCTGATTATCCGCGGAATTGGGTGGCGCGGCAACCGCGGATAAGCGAATTCCGCGGATAATCCGAAAAAGGACCAAAATCAAGACAAAAATGCTTTTAACATGTTTTATTTTCATGAAAATGGCAGTACAAACATTAAAAACAATTATTTTATTTTCTTTTCTTACTTTTAACAAAAAAAATCGGTTAATTGTCTTTTTTCGAAAAACGAAAACCCCCTACTTGGACGTCGCTAAATGTGCCTCTTTTATTGTTTACCTTATTCTAGATTTAATAAAATTTTGTTAATTCCGTAATTTATTGTACAGTAAAAAAAAAAAAAAAAAAAATGGAAACAGGAGAGGTCCGTGGATAATCGGGAGTTTACTGTATTTATAACATGTAAAAATTACTTATGTTAACAATTTAATTGAAGTCAAATACTTTATTCATTCGACTTCACGTTTTAAAATAATTATTACGACAATTTGAAATTTGAAGCAACATACCACAAAATCTTCTACTTGCTTCAAATAACACTAAACAGGATCTAAATTACAACATCAAGCTATTTTCAACAGTAATCGATTTTTTTTAATAGTTTTTTAATGATTTATTTTCAGTTGATTAATGGGATTTCAATATTTACAGCAGAGATAATACATTTAAAAGAAACAATACAACGAAAAACTGAATTCCAATCTCACATATGTAGATTTTAACAATTAGGACGTTTACTGCAATTTTTTTTTACAAGAATTCCTCTTTGTACCTTGCATTTTTAATTATTTGAAATAGCTAATCATTACAGTACAGTTTCATAAGATTATTTTTCAATTGACTTTGCCGAAACTCCGGAATTAAAAACATCTCAGGACTTCGTTTCAAGCAAATTTTCTTCGTTACTAAAGAAATGTTAACCTTACATGTCTTCTTCGTCTTCGTATCTTCTAGTTTCGTCATTTATGCGGATGAAAACGAAGAACTGAAAGCATCTGAATTCCATGACAAAGTCTTTGAACCTCAGAATGTGGAGTGGCTTCATAGACTGTCTTTGGCAAGCTGGAACTACGAATCCAATTTGACGACAGAAAATTGGAAAATATTGGTAAGTTTAAATGTATATTTTGAAAATTCAATAACAGCTAGCAAGATTAAATGAAAGAAATACTCAAACTCCACATGATACCGATAAAACTTTCAATAAAAGTTGTTCCGAAATACACTGTTCTTCGTAGGCGGATCCAGAGGGGGGGAGGCTAATGGGGGCTGTAGCCCCTCCCTTCAGCTGTGAATTTAGATTGGAGCTGCCTGATAGACATTAATATTGTCATGATGATGATTTCAATTGCTAATAAAAAGCTGGCGACTAGCATGCGCTTCAGACTCATAGGTTAGTCAATCCTTCAGAAAAGTTATCCCTTTGAAAAATTCTGGCTCCCGCCAGTGCTGTTATTACTCACTTAAAAATAAAAGTCAACAAATATGAGATTCCCGTGTACATTTATTGCTTCTTTCACTGAGAAGAATAAAAATAATGAAAAAGACAAACTAATTTTTGCATGTTGGCAAGCGTTTAGTAAACGGAACTGCCACGGGTGTCATTACGTAAGAAAAATGGCGACCTAATGGCGAGTTGTTTTCTCTGGTCTATTGAGACTGAAACCGATTGTAGTTTTTTATCCATTGATATTTTTTTTTTCAACAATTTATTTTGTGGAGGTTAAATTTTGTTTTCAATTGCTTATCTTATATTATAAAAGCGTTATTCTGTCTGTCATTGTCATAAGACTTTAAGTTTTTCCAATTTTGTGACCAAATTATAAGAGATAGATTGGTCATGTAAATGGATAAAATGTAGATCTTTTTAAGACAAACAAAATGCTACAAAAATCTTTCGAAAAAAGTTTTTGGTTTCCAAGATGTCGCCTTTTAAAGGGTCAAATTTTGACTTTTTCTCAATTTAAACGAAAAGTATAAAAGTTGGAAGAGAACATTATATTGAGAAAATGTTGGTATTTGAAAGATCTATCGAACGATATATCACTCATTCACAAACGTTTCTGCGTTTGCAAGATACATGCAAAAAATGAGAAAAATTTCATCATTTTTTTATTTAAGCAGCAAATCTCTACGGATTCTTTTAAATTGTGTTGTAAAATTAATTTGAATCAATTTTATTTTTTTATCCAATCGTTTGATAATTAATTAATTATTAATTTCTTTTATTTTTTAATTCACTTACAGTTCGTCTAACTTAGGAAGGCAATCCCCTCAGACCTTGGGACTGAGAACTTGAAAAAAATAGGGGTTAAAGGGTATCAGGATATTGTTGTGGAATTAAAAAAAAAGGTCTTATGTGATCCTTTTTTTAGTATTTTGGAGAATTCAGCTCTTCGGAATTGTAATTACTTAAAGCTGATAATAACGAGGTGAAGCTCTGCAAACAGTTATAATATTTCCTCCCCACTCCTTTTACCTTATACCCTTTCATCCTATTTTTTCAAGTTCTCAGTACAACTTCTGCGTTGGAATTTTGATTTTTCGATTATTTTCAATTTGAAATAGCATTCGAATCAAGAGAGTTAAATTTAAATATTACAATTTCATCGATATTGACTGAAAAATTAAATACAGAATTAAAATGCCACCAAGAAGAAATCGAAATAGTCAGCAAAGTGAAGTGCGTCATTCTATGAGATTAAGAAACGCAGCTGCACATATTGAACGGCATTTTATCCAATCATTTGATTATTAGGCTTATATATAATTATAAAAACGTTATTCTGTCTGTCATTCGTCATAAGACTTTCAGTTTTTCCAATTTTGTGACCAAACTATATTGGTCATGCAAATGGATAAAATGTAGACAAACAAACAAACAAAATGCTACACAAATCTTTCGAAAGAAGTTTTTGGTTTCCAAGATGTCGCCTTTTAAAGGGTCAAATTTTGACTTTTTCTGAATTTAAACGAAAAGTATAAAAGTTGGAAGAGAACATTACATTGAGAAAATGTTTGGTATTAGAAAGTTCTATCGAACGATATAGCACTCATTCACAAACGTTTCTGCGTTTGCAAGATACATGCAAAAATGTGATTTTTCGTTTTAAATTTTTGGGGTGTGGCGCCAAGCCGCAATACATCTGAGTTATCCGGAGAAGTCACAACGGACTACAAAGTCGTATATTCTCCGACGATCTCAACATTAATTTGCTAAATAAATAAAGTTTGTTTTTTAATATTATATATGCAAAGGTTCCGGAGTGAAGCGACGGTACCCGTCTAGTTGATTTTATAATTAGCTCCTTTGAGCCTTTCAGTGAAAGGACAATGGGTGTAATACTATGGAGTTCACAGTTTTATTTTTTTATTTCTGTTGTTTTGATGTTTTATGCCATGGACGGGAGCTGAAGTCGCATCCACAACCTGTCGCATATGTCTGAGCCTCTCATCAGAAGTAAATCCTGCTGAAGATTTCTAAAAAAGATGAAACAGCTGCCCAGGATTCTCGTTGATGTTGACTCAGACTGTGCGAAATCAAAATTTTTGTCCACTAATTGATAATTTTTGTTCTAAATATCTTAAGTTTGTAGAAACGATGACATGGCAATAATAGCCTTTTTTGAACCTTGTATGTTATAATTTATTTGCAAATTTACTAGAAGTATCTTATTTCTGTACTTTGTAATAATTCTCAAGTGTAGACATGTAGTCTATTAGACATAGAGAATAGAGACCTATTAGTACAGAGAGATGTTAATGTTTGTGTGTGAATTGATGACGATAGCTGAAGACAGAACGATAATGAAACCAGACTCGCAGATTTTTTCGCAGCACGTCAGATTTCTTATTTAGCCTTTTCTCTTGTTAAAACACTTTTATGAACATTTAGTTCTTGCTTTTTAATGCCTTTTTTACCTACGAGTCGTAGGAAAAGGCTCTTGGCTGTGTAAAACAACACAACATTTAATTTTGTTGCCTTCCTTGTTTTCGGGGGTCACTGCCAGGTGTAGTGGTGACCTTCATATGTAATATCTTGACTTTCTGGTTCTTTTATCAGGGAAGGCGGGATTGGGCTGATGAGTCCGTTGAAGGCCGAAACGGCCGTTCCCAATTTATGTTATGAGAATTTTATTGAGTGGAACTTAATTTATTATCTAAAATTAATAACATAAAACATGCATCTTATGATAGGGTTAATGATTATAATGTAAACTCTTAATTTAATTTATTAAAATTAAAAAAAAAATATTTCTATTTATCATACAAATTACATTTTACCGCTATAGATAAATCACATAATAATTTGACTATTATTTGAAAACAATTTTATTTTGATAAAATTAAATCTGGGGGCACGGCAGTGCCCCCGCCAAGACGAGCCGAAGGCAGGAAGGGCACTACGTACCTTTTCTGGAAGTGTTTCGTCGTATTTTCGAACCCTCATAGCTTCGGCCTAGATAATACTAGAGAGCTCAAATTTTCAGGATATGATGCAGTTACCAGACTAATGAAATACGCTAAGTTTCATTTATCTAGCTTTTATACTTTGGATTTTATTAATACCTAAAATACGTCGATTCCGTCACTGACTGACTCACTGACTCATGATCATCAAAACCTCTAGGATACTTCCTGAAGTCCTAGAAAGCTGAAATTTGGTATGCAGGTTAGGATTAGCACACAAACAACAAAAAAATTAAGAAATGCGTAACTTTCACATTCCAACCCCTCATAAAGGGGGAGGTCTGGTTATTTATTATCGAACCCTCATAGCTTCGGCCTGGATAAAACTAGAGAGCTCAAATTTTCAGGATAAGATGCAGTTACCATACTAATGAAATACGCTAAGTTTCATTTATCTAGCTTTTATACTTTGGATTTTATTGAGATCTGAAATAGGTCGTACCCTCAATGCTTCGGCCTAAATAATACTGTATAATAATGTGATTTCTTACAAAAGTGCAAACAGCTTGTATATACAAGTTGACCAATAGAAAAACATAAAAGTAGGGTATTGAAAAAAAAAATCGATTTTCTAAATAATCTTAAAACTAAATTTAGTTGTAATAGATAATCCCACCCAAAACATTTCATGTAAAATAAGTTGCCAAGACTCACATGCTCATAACGCTTTCACTGTTAAAAAGTTATCAGATCTCATCTTACAAAAAGAAATGAAATCCCACCCAAAACATTTCATGTAAAATAAGGGGTTGCCAAGACTCGCATGCTCATAACGCTTTCACTGTTAAAAAGTTATCAGATCTCATCCTACAAAAAGAAATGAAATCCCACCCAAAACACTTCGTGTAAAATAAGTTGCCAAGACTCACAT
>JAFIDM010086143.1:0-17469 GCA_023159025.1 Thereuonema tuberculata
AAATCTCAAACATAATATGTAAGAATGTTCTGAATCTCAATCCCAATGTGTATGAATGTTGTGAATCTCAATCAAAAAATGTGTGAATGTTGTGCGGCTTGTATAGTTATGGGGAGTCTTCCTGATATGTGATGTTTTTCTCTTTTTCTAAGAAGAATAATTGACCATAACTTTCCTTATTTCCTTGAAAAGTATGTGCTGTTTCATTTTTGTTTATTTATGAGAAAAAAAAATAAGCTCATTAATTTTAGCTTACTAGATTGAAATTTAAATTTTAACTTTCATTTTTTAGTCTACTACATGCGCAGACCAGACGAACATTAGATGCAGAACCTCGCCCTCAGCAACGAACTGAAGAGTCGTTACAGACATTTCTCGATATGAATGAAGAAATTAAAAATGACGTACAAATACTCTATTTCAACAAAAAACCGTCATTGTTATCCCGTCTTAGTTGACGGGGCGTATATACTAGTTTATCATATACTTATTATATTCGCATCCTAGCTACTTTATTTGTAATTCCTTTTCATTAATCGGAGAGAAAAAAGTTAGAATAAAACATTTTTGAAATGCGACTTTAAGATGAAGACGCAATGTTCGTTGTTAGTGATTGAAGGATAATTTACAAACTATGTAGTCTAGTAGCTGAAATTTTAGAGACAGGTATATAATTTTATAAGAAGGAGGATAATTCAACGAATAATATGATAAAGAGGTAAGAGCGAATTTAAACAAAAAAAAATACAAAATATATTATCATTAGAGAATAATAATTGTTGTTAATTAAAAATTACTTACTATCTAGTGATCTTCCTGGTGACTTTTATGGAAATTGGATCAACAGCGGCTGAAAACTACCAATACGCGATTTTGCGAAAGGTCCCATTGTAACGATGAACAAACATAAATTACATTGAAATAATTAAAGTTTCTTATTTATTGTTTTGGAACATTTTTTTTTTTTTTTTAATTTGGAAGTTGGAAAGAAAGTTTGAAAGACGCCAACCCTGACTTATTCTAAATATTACCATTGAATCATTTAATACTTAGAAAGCTTAATAAAAATCAATAAGACTTGTTTTTCTAAAATAGTAAACCTGTCTTTAAATTTTCACTTTAATTAGACAGATATATAGTTTTTTTTTAAATTTTATAATAATTACTGCGTTTTAATAACGTATTTTGGGCAGTTTTTATGCTTCCGGAACCTTACCTATTAAAATCAATAGAGATTTCCATGGTTACAACCTTTAACTTCCTCCAACAGAGTCGACTGTTTATTTCCGCAAATAAACATTCGACTGTGTCTCAAACTGTTATAGATACAGTCAAATAAAAATATAGATGTTACAGTAGACACTGTAAACTAAAACGTATCCAAATTTCAGATCGATCGAGTTAGTAGTTGTCAAACTTCACCGTTTTTTCAGGTGGACAGTGGCAGTTAAGCGACAGATCACCCTCCAATGGTCCTTGGTGAAGTTTAGTTGAAGATTGGGAATTTTTCGCTCGACACGTTCAATGTCCGCGTGGGTTTTAATGGGCAAGTCCTTAATTTTATACTTTAGCATAAAACTTTTTTTTTCTACAATTTTTTATGTAAAATGCATTTTAAGAAGCATCACAAATATTGACCAAACCTATAGTATCCTGCATAACGGTATAAAACCACGTCTTGAATACCATGAAGTTTTGAAGTCTATACTGAGTTCAATCTAATAAACACTCATTTCAAGTTAACAATTCATATCAATGAAATAGTTCAAAGTTATCATTACAAGTTCGGAGGAATTTCAATTTGTCTCATTTGAGATTTTGACCCACAATGAAGATTATTGAAAGAAACAAAGATAGAAAGAAAAAGTAAATGCAATATTTCTTTTTTTATGAATTTTATTTATTCTCAACAAGTCATATTAAAAACGAGAAAGTTGGATGTGAGTAAATTACAATCATCAAATTTTACAATTGTCAATAAAATCAATTTAGTGCATATCTTTAAATTAAGCAAAAATATTTGAGTAAATTATTATTAAAGAAAATTATGCTCTAACGTTTTTGTAACATAATTTATTATTGTGTTCAACAGTTTTCAATTTCAATTTACTGATTTTTTGTTTTTAGGTTATCAGCCCATATAAGAAGATGACGAAGGAGAAGGAGCAGGTGAAGGAGCTGAATAACCGGATGAGGCCTTTGCACTTTTCTGGTATTGATTTGATGAAGCTCCAGAACCATAAGCTGGTGCTGAATACGATGGTGCTGGATAGGATGGTGATGAATAGGATGGTGCTGCATACGATTGTCCTGAATAGGATGGTGCTGCATAGGAAGGCGCTCCGTAGGATGGTGCTGCAGGGGCTGCTGGTTTGTAGCTTGGCGCTGAAATAGGTGGATAAGATGGAGTACTGGGTGGATAGGAAGGGGGAGGATAGCTTTTGGAGGCAGGACCACCGCTGTAGGATGCACCACTGCCGTATGGAGCTCCGTAATTAGGAGAACCATAGGATGCAGGGCTAGAAGCGTAGGATGCTGAACTGCCATAAGTAGAGCCGGAAGGATAAGTAGAACCGTAGGGTACTGAACTGTACGAAGAGGGACTATAGGCAGGAGCACTGTAAGCTGCAGATCCTTTGTAACTTGCAGATGAACCGTATTGACCTGCATAAGTACCTCCATATGGACTACTTATTTGCGAATAACTAGGCCCATAAGCAGTATAAGGCGAATAAGGCGCGTATGGATCCATATATGGATTTCCATCGTATGGTGTATTATCGTAAGGGTTAGCATATGATGCAGTACTACCATATCCTGCAGCATATCCTGATCCACTGTAATCCCCATATGGAGAAGAATACTGATTAGGTAGCAGATAGTAAGTAATTGCAGCTGCATAGAATGGGTTGGCTTGTGCATCATAAGAGGGAGAATAGGCTGAATAGGAGTTATCATAGTACGTTGATGCATCATAGGGATTGGCATCATATCCTCCTGGATAAGGATAAGCACCATAGCCACCAGGTCCATAGCTACCAGGTCCATAACCACCAGGCCCATAGCTGCCAGCTCCATAACTACCAGGTCCATAAGTACCAGCTCCGTAACTACCAGGTCCATAAGCACCAGCTCCATAACTACCCGGTCCATAAGCACCAGCTCCGTAAGTACCCATTCCATACGCACCAGCTCCATACGCACCTGTACCATAGCTGCCAGTTCCATAACTGCCAGTTCCATAACCAGGTGTGCCATAAACATCCGCTCCATATGCACCGACTCCATATGCACCAGCTCCATAACTTCCTACTCCATAGGCACCAGGTCCATAAGCACCTGCTCCATAACCAGGCCCATACATACCTAATCCTCCGTAAGCACCATCATAGGGATTTAATGCGCCATATCCTGCACCATAAGAGCCTAAAGAAATCATAGAAAACAAATGACAGTCGGAAAATGTTTTATCAGTATTTTTTTATTTTTGATTTGTATTAATTCAAGTTATTTTAATACTTTAGAAGAGCGAAATGAATACTATGAGATTATTGCTTCCTTATTGTTAATTGTTACATTATATTAATGTTATAAAGATAGTTCGAAATGTTCTTAAATAAGCAAAGTTAATTTTTAGTTAAGTTTTTACCATTTTTGGCTGATTTAACGATTATATTGAAACCTGAGAAGGATAATTTCAATGAAATAAAATGGAAATATAATGAAATCTGCTATTTAGAACGTCAATTAATAGACACTTAGTTGAAATTAAAGGAAAGCCGAAATACAAAAGAACAGATTAGAAATATATATTAATTTTTATTTTATGGGAGCACTGTAGGCAATGCTGAAATGATGATCTCTGCAACTATCAATGCCCATAATGAGGGATTGATAATCTCAGCAATTACAAGACTGAAATTCATGATATTTAGTACGTATATCTTTAGGCGTCATCGGGAGTAATTTTTCTTTAAAATAAAGTCAGATCGGAGTGTTTCTAAAAATAATATAAAAAAAAAACTCTTTATCTTCTCTCTAAATAGCATTCATCGTAGGGAAACCCGATTATCGACTAAATATTTTATTTTTATTTTATATATAAAAATATATTAAATTTTTGGACCTTAAATTTCACTTCGAAACTATTTTAAATTTCCACCCTCCAGTTTTACTAAAATATATATATTTTTAATAAGTATAGTCAATTCATTATGTCTGTGAAGACATGTGATAACTCCTTATATGGTGAACTATTGAGCATTAATTATTCCGTGTACTTCCATTTTAAACACAACGGCTGCTGAACACAGCAGCTTTTGAAGGGTCAATCGAGAGGAATCATTTGTAATGTTATCTCTATCGTAAAACGGCTGAAGCAGCAGGTATTTCATCTCATTCAATATTGTTAAGGAAACCGAAGCCTCGCTTACCATTAAGCCTAACCCATTGTTTGAAACCCCGGGCATGAAAAGAGAGCAGCCGGCATCGATAACAGAAATGGACGACTAAAAACAAACTTTTTATGAAATCGAAAATACGTAAATAATAAAAAAAAAATTCTTAATATTGAAAAACCAACACAAATAATTAAAATAAAACATTGTAAGGCGAGAACAAATAGGATGTAAAACCGGAAGTAACTTACAACGACATTCCAGGAGCGACCAAGCAATAACTCCAATGAAGAAAGGAAATGATAATGATTGGTTAACTGAGATCACGTATTTTAACAATTATAATGAACGGACTATAATGAATATAAATTTTTCTATTAGGAAATCTTTTGTACTTGTTATGCAGTTATTTACTAACTATCAAAATCAAATTTGTTGTTTTCAAGAAATGTGGACATTACATTTCTGCTTAACTATATTTCTGCTGTAAAAAAATTCTACTTTACTTTGCCCTAACTTTGAAATCATAAATGAAAATGCTAATTAGCATTATGTATTACTGTTGAATAGCTTTGATATAAGTTTTCTAAATCCACAGAGAAATGGATATAGTTAACTAGCAAAATTGGTAGTAGAGCATGGTTTTGTTTATTAACTTCAGTGATTCAGAGAGTGGAAATTTCTGGAACTTTATAGAAGTCATTCTGGCTTAAGAGTCTTTAGAAATACTTGTTAACGCAAGTTTATTATTTAGTTTCAAATTGATTTTAATGCTACTTTAATGGCATTGAAATTATTACTAATTAGCACCAAATTTTTATATTAGTCGTAATCATTTTGCTGTAACTTCTCATGTCAATGAAAAATATTTATATTTCTTCCTCTAATTTGGATAAGTTCCCTTCTTCGTATTGTTGTAGAATGACATAATTAGATATCAAGTATAATATCATATCTCTTCCTTAATTCACTTCTTCTCATCATATTTTGAGTTGATATATCTTAAAATATATATTTTTTATGTGCGCAGAAATTATAGTTGATAAAAAAACTGCCGTCGCACAAATTAATAAAAAGGAGGGTTCTTTAAAAGGTTAAAAACATTTAAAAGATGTTTAAAAATGGGGGGGGGGGGAACTACTAGTTTCAACTCCGTTTCTATTGGAGCCTTCATATGTTAAAGAAAGAGAAAAACTAACTTGATATATCTTATATTAAAATAAAAATACAAATAAAAATGGCAAATTTTCGTAAAGTTACTTGCTTCCCTTTTTCAAACCTAAAATACAAATATTAATGATATTAAACAATTTACAGATGTCATTTAGCATGTTATCAAATCATCATATTTTCCTGAATAGATTCATAGTATAATATTGTAATAAACAATAACATTATCATGTTTGCTAATAAAGCTTTTAAACAACCCAATTATCCTAAATCTAATTCTTCAAATCTGACAATACAGTTTAATATTATACTAAACAATATTATTTATAAAGCTTTTAATTAAACCATTATAAATCTACTTTTTCAAATTTAACAATATTTCTGCAATTTATGTTGGATTTACCAATTCATTTGCCAAATTACTGAAATGAAGGACTTGATGTAAATAGTAATTTAAGTAATTTGGCAAATGAATTGGTAAAATCCAACATAAACTGCAGAAATATTGTTAAATTTGAAGAATTAGATTTATAATGGTTTAATTAAAAGCTTAATAGATAATATTGTTTACTACAATATTAAACTATATTGTCAGATTTGAAGAATTAGATTTAGGATGATTGGATTGTTTAAAAGCTTTATTAGTAAACATGATAATGTTATTGTTTATTACAATATTATACTATGAATCTATTCAGGAAAATGTAATGATTTGATAACATGCTAAATGACATCTGTAATATATTTAATATCATTACTATTTGTATTTTAGGCTTGAAAAAGGGAAACAAGTAACTTTTCGAAAATTTGCCATTTTTATTTGCATTTTTATTTTAATTTTACTTTTTTGATAAAGGAAGATATAAGGACTCAAAATAGATATCAAGTATGATTCCAGCATGTAGCAAAATTTTCATCTATGATTAAACTAAATGAATTCACACTAAATAAGAAATATATCTATAATTTCGTATAGACTTGGTAAAGGAATTACAGATATTAGGCAAAGAGCTTATCTGCTACTAACCATTATATAAACAGAATGTATCTATCAAAAAAACTTAGACTTATCAAAATAATATAAATTTTTCTTCTTCTCATTCTGTAGTTCAATATGGGGGAAGAGGTTACAGAAACTGCAAAAAAGCAACATAAAAAATTTTAAAATTCAAATTCATTATGGAAGCCTCTTACAGGCAATTCCGCCATCCCAATATCCTATCGTATCATATTTCTTCATCAGGTTATGTTTACGATATTTTATATATATATATTTAGCGTTTTATTTTTAAAGTTATACAAGAAACAACAATGAAAATCAATTAAAGTTTTTGTTATTTTGTTTCTATTATCTTTTTTTATTTATTAGATAAAGATTTTATTTTTTTGAGAAAGATTAGATGTTAGACCAGTAGTTGTATTAATTTTTTCAGAAAATATCGAACAAAATGTATTCAATATTTCTTTTGAGAGAGTTATACAAAACTTATAAAACTGGAGAAGGGACTTAGTCACAGAAAACCAATAGTAATTTAAGCTATACGTAGAAAATCTTACCTGCATATGCATCACTGGCCTGGTAAGGAAGGTTGCCGTATGTTGCAAGTGGTAGATATGTTGAAGCTCCATAACCAGCGCCATAGGCAGCACCGTACCCAGGACCGGATCCATAAGCTGCTCCTGCTCCATACGCTGGTCCAGAGCCATAAGCTGGCGCTGTGCCATAAGCTGGCGCTGTGCCATAAGCTGGCGCTGCGCCATAAGCTGGCATTGATCCGTAAGCAGCACCTGCTCCATACGAAGCTCCTCCATAGGCTCCTCCATAAGTACCTGAGCCATATCCTACAACAGCATTTTTAGTGGGATGAATTTGGATGGCATAAAGAACCAGCAAAAAGACCCAAGAGGCCTTCATCTGCAAGTAAAAAATATAAAAATAAAGCAGACAACAAAGAGCAGTTCTAATTAAAAAAAAAAAAACATTGATAAAAGTTAACATAGTCAGTGAAACCTCGATATAATGTCTTGTATGAGAACCAAAAAAATCTGACTATTCTACTGAGAATGTATTGTATCAGGGAAACCCCTCAAATTTGCTACAAGTCACATACATTCATTTGAATCACAAATATTCAATGTGAGATATGAAAAATTCTACAGTTATAGTATATTTACATATGAATAAAAAATTTAGCAGCAAAAACAATCTTACCTTGTCTGACAATGATAAACAATTAAAAATTACAAGAAAAAATACGTATGTAATAATTAAAATTTTGATCTTTTGGGATATCTGGAAAGTTAATATCTACAGATATCTCGAATTCTGTAGACACTTCTTATGAAAGAAAAGATATCCCTAACCATTTATTTATGGTAAATCTTCGGTAACTACAAAGCAAACGAAATCAGAAGAAATCAGATGATGACTTTAATTAAATTCTAATACAGTATTTTTTAACCAGACAAATATAAAATTAGCTAATTTTTATTTTTGCGAGTTCTTCAAATTTAGTAATTTTAATTATCTTCCAAAATGCCAATAAAATGTCTTTCGTAATGAATAGATGCCGTTTTTACTTGCGTCGATACACTGATAAATGCATACAATGAATCTAAATTTGAGTTTAATGCTCTTGTAATACTGTAAACCGTCCATTATTTTAATTATCGACGGGGTCAGATGAACCATGGTTCTCTAAAACATATAAATTTCCTCTTTTTTTAAATTCTCTACGTTCATACAAACAAAAAACACGGACTTTCTATCAAAATAAATTTAAGAATGTTAAGTTATGTATTTATGTACTACAGAATGTTTATCTTATGTTTTTATAGTCTTTTTTTTTTAATTCATTTCACCCACTTAAACTTAATTTACATTTAATCGTGCTGTTCAACTCTCCTGGCTCTAACGTCCTCTAATTACCATGGATAATCGAAGTTCTAATATATTATTATTTCAATAAGTAATACTTTTTTAATATTTTGTAAATATTGTTGAAAATTGTAAGATTATTAAAAGTAAACATGTCTTGCATTCATTAAGATTTTTTTTTAAAATTTATGAGGACTGTTATTAACAAGTTAAGTGTAACATAGGTATATAAGAGACTTTTGATGTTGTTTCATCGATTTTAATAATAAAATATAACAGTAAATTTAAACCCATCTTATGTCCGCTTTTGGTTTAGCAATCTCTAAATTAAAAAGTTGTTCCTTACATTGTGAAACAATAATATCTTGCGTTTTACAAGATCAGAACTTTTTGGAATGGTTTCTGATATGAAATGTCAGTAATTTAATTCTTATAGCCAAATCAAAACGGTCCTATTTTTCGACATAGTTCTAATTACTGTCCCTACCACTGAAGCTCTAAGATCCTGTGGTTTGCATCGCCATTTTGAGGTGGCCTTAGAACTTCCTGTAAAATGTAGGGAATTTCAAAGACAGGTGATCACTGAGCACCAATCAGAACCGGTGAAGCTGTGACATTCCCACATCATCTCACTATCGAACCAGTCGACGCCATTTTGACCACTGCTTCGATTGAAGTCAAGGTTATAATGAATTAAGTTCCGCAGTTGGGTGATTATCTTCGAAAAATAAAATATTTTTACTGAAATAAATTCATTTCAAACATCAAATTGTGCAGCTGTCAATTTTCTAGAGATATTTTTTATTTCTTATCGAAGCTTCATCGAATTCGCAAAGGTCTGTGGGAGTATTTGTGACTGTTTGAAAACTTAAAACTTTGCAATCGAAGTACTCTCCGCTTAATCGTACATAATAGAGATGATAACATGCAATATACAATTAGATTCAAACATATTGACAACTTGTTAAAAGTCATTTCATATTCTACGGAAATTGCATTGCCCGAAGGCGTCTGTAAGCAGTAACAAAAGTGGAAAGTGGAAAGTTTTAAATCTCGTCGCTGATTGGTTCATGGCTCTAAAAAGCAGCGCCAATCACATGAAGCGTTGCTTCACATTTCAGTGACCGTTGATTTGGAGAATGAATAAATGAGAGAAACGTATCATTGAAAACAATGATGAGTTCAGAGAAGCAAAATAATGAGGAAAAAATAGGACAGTGTGATTTGGCCACTAGAATATAAACCCAAATTATTCCTCTAAATTTTCAGATCATAGAAAACGCCTTCTTTCTGTTTATTGTAAGAAAGACGCTCTTGTTAATTATTTCCATGTAGGAAATAGCTCTTCAGGCACTCAACGAATAAAAGAATACAATTAATATTTAAGCCATACAATTTAGAAGTAGCCAAAGGATCGTAACTTTTTGTTTTAGATAGCGGAAAGTAAATTGTGGTAAATTGATCAAGTATAAATAATGTGCAAGTTTTCATGTAACTGTAAAAAATGTCTGAAAACAGATAAACCAGAAACTAATGTGCAAGGATTGCTAGATTTTTGGGATTACATATCTTTACTCATACATAGTAAAATAAAATTACTTTTTTGATAGAAATCTTAATTTTAAAATAACAGAGATAGTTTTAAGTTTTGGCAAGACCCGAAAGCTTCATTTGGCCAAGTTAAGTTAATCTACAAAGACTAGGATGTAACCGAACATCAATTGAGAATCTTTAGAAAATGTATTTACAATAACGCCATCTGGCGAAAACGAATGAACGAAGACAGCATATTCCTAACTGAAATAAAAGTAAATATAGGAGGGAAAATAGATTCAGTGTAGCATTACATCGAAGTCTCACTGCAATTTAAAGAAATAGAAAACAAATGATAACTTCTGATTACTTACTTTAATGTATTTGGGGCTCTTCTGCGATGATTTACTCAAATCTTTATAAGGAAAACAGATGATACGAGCCCAGTAAATTGTATTTACTTCAATTCTTTCATTTAGTTGATCAAAATTCACGGATTATCAAACAAACAAAAAAAAGAGCAAAAGAAATGCAAACGTAATTCACCAAAAAAGCCCAACGTGACAAGACCTGATAACAACTGTACATTTTTGTTATTTCAACATTTCTGTTTAGTTTGTGTAGTTTCTGCAATGCAATTCATAATATACCTGTAATAACCTAATCTTTAAAAATAATAAACTGAAAATAATAATAAGCTAACTACAAGTTAATCATAATATTTCTGCAGGACTTTCCAATATTCAACAAAGCTGCAACAAGCTGTCTTGAAGATGTATCTTAGTTTCATAATAAATTTGTTTGATATCATGAAGTAACGTATTTGATAATAAGAACTGTTTTAAATGTTTTGATTTGTTTGTAAATGTGAAACGACCAGCCAATTCTTGATTCAGTAAAAAGGAAAAACAAATGTCAACTATTTCCAAAACTTGTGTCTTAATTTTCTTTTAAAACATTTAAATACCATAAAATTACTGTGGAGAAAAATAATATCAAATATATTATAAAACTGCAGTACATTGAAAATTAAATGAATAGTAGATTTCACTTAAAATAGAGAAAACTTTTAATGAAATCTGGGATTTATATTTCAATGGAAATTTAATATTTTTTTTTTTATTGAATCGCAGTATTTTTAAATTTGTTTTACCAAAATAAATGAGTAAAAAAGTAAATATTAATTCGATAACGAAACTGTTAATAAGAAATCTTAAAATTAAGTCAATTTAAAGTGACAATAATATTCTAAAAACTCAAGCATCTGTTAGGGAACTTATTAATCACCCCTCCCCCATTCTTAAGGGGTAAGAAGTAAAGGTATTACGTCATATTTGAATAAAAAAAAATCATTGGTATCTTATATAACTAAACACTTACAACTAATTTAACTAATATAACTAAACTAAATGAATTGTCAATAAAAATGTACATTGCTTTAAATAAGTTATTTAAAATCATTAGAAATTGTCCCAAAAATAATAATAATAATAATAATAATAATTGTCCTAATAAATGCAATGAGAAAACTTAATAATTTAAATAATATATGAACTATCTATATTTCTACAAATATTCGTTATTTTTTTCATTTATTTCTCGTTTAACTTTTGATTTATTGTCTTTATATAATACTCGAAATAATGCTATAACTAACACGAACTACTGTATATCTTAAAAATTTTTATAAGACATGACAAAATATCCAAATATTAAATTTTTATAGCAAATCAGTCAGAAAACTTTCTCTAATTTTATTTTTTTATATTATTAGTTTTTTTTAAATGTTGATTCTCACGTAAATCCACCATGAAGTCTTAGCTTTTTTGTTCTTCTGCTATTTTTTTTTATTACTGATTTTGTAAACGTTGTATTGGATCCTTTATATAGGAAATTTGACCTTAAAAAATAGAAAACAAAAATTTGGATATTTCAGTCAGCGTGAACTACATACCCTCCAAAAAAAAAAAAGAAAAAAAAACAAAACAAAACAAAAAAAAACCACAACAAAGAATTAATAGTGTCTCTGAATTTTGTGGTAATATTTTATATTTTATGTGGCAATGGGAAGACAAATGGAACCTCCACAAATCGAAACTAAAAACAATAACACATTAAAAATGAACAAAAGGAAAATTCATGTGCTTGGCTCTGCCAGCCTCAATGAGTTTTTAATGCGCATTTAAATGAATAAAAAGCGCCTAAAAATGCATAAACACATTAAAATTTCAGACCAATGTTCATTATTGACATCTCAAGACAGCCTGTTTCACGCCAACTTGGCGAACATCAGTTGAGAGTAGTCAGAATGAACAAGCAGGTCTCATAAAGGAGGTGAATTGATGTGGCAATGGGCGATCATCGTTTCACGCTGTATTGGCAATCATCGGCTGAGAGTAATCACAAGTGAACAGTCAGGTCTCAGTACGAAGGTTATAATAATGTGAAGAAGAATGTAACACTTTCAAAAATTAAAACTAAAATCAATAAATACACCTTAAAAATAAATAACTAAAAAATAAATGAATAATAATATTTTTGGAAGTGTTACATTGTGCTTCACCATTATATATTTCTAGGTTCATTGATTAAAAATTCTTTACAAAACTAAGCACGAATATTAAATTGTATTTTGCCAATAGATATTTCTCTTCCATTAAACTCTATTGCAATTTTCTTTGTTACATCCTCTTTATCCGTTATTTCCTTTAGCTTCCTTTCCGAGTCTTTTACATTACAAAATTGCCCAAGTACTGCTATTATTTATAATTTTCTGCAATTTTCCATTTTACTGCATTAATTCTGTACTGAAAGCTTTAAAATAGCACAACCGCAAGCGACGCGAGTGAATACTGAAATTCTAAAGCGGTTGGTAACAACATGGGGAAATGACGATCTTTCTCTGATTAACATCATCGAAGCCTGTTAGGATTACGAAAACTAAAATGGAAAAGAGGAAGGTTTTCTTCTGAGTATAATCAAGATTCCATTATATATAGAATTAATTACAGCAAGAGAAAAAAAAGTTGGGAAGTTTCGTTACTGCTTTGCTGTTTTCAGTAATTTTTGTTGTTATTGTTAACAATTTTGAGGATTAAGACTTTAAGCAGAGAGTGGTGAAGCGGAGTTTCTTACCTTGTATTCGATGGCCTTCCAGTTACGAAGTACACTTGTCTGGCGATGTAGAGAAATTAAAAGGCCATCCAATATGGTGCTCCATCGACTATATATATCAAGTATCTAATAACACTTAGGTTGCGTGACCATCCAAAGCAAACCACCTCAGTTTTCATAGTTTTAAGCACGTTCAGCATTGGATTGCTGGCATTTTTCAACTTGCAAATATTAAATAAATGGCAAAAATAAAAATTCCACTCTGACGTATTGAAAAAAACCTATACTTTCTCAATTTTTCAGTATATTTTAATGTTTCTGCTTAGAAGCGGCATAATTTTAAACTAGAAGAAAAAAAAAACCTGGGCTTTGAGTAGACTGTTAAAATTGCTTCCGAAAATTTGCATAATAAATACAGTGTTACCTCCTTTAACGGACACCCTGAATAGCGGACACCTCTAATTAGCGGACATTATTGCGGGTCCCAGTCCCTTACGATAGGACATTCCATGTTATCTACTCCGAATAGCGGACACTCTGAATAGCGGATAGTTATTTAAAAAAAAAAAAAAAATTTCGATTAACATTTCGACAAACACATCATGGTTGTATTTACATCGGTGACCCATACATTGATACATTGTATCGGTGTCCCACCATACATTGATATGATGTATCTGTGTCCCATGATTCAATGCACGAATCTGAGGCCCTTTTTTTCACTGCAGTTGCTTTGTAAATGTCAATACCTCATAAAGCTATCCTATAAACGTGTTGATTAAATTTAGTGCGAATTAAAATGGCGTCAAACAGAAAGAGATTGGCACTGAAAGAAAAAAACTCTTCACTGTTCTTGAAGTTGCTGAAAAAGAAAAGCTGAGTGTGCGTTGTCTTGCTGAACGTTTTAAAGTTGCAAAAACTCAGATAAGTGAACTTTTGAAGGACAAAGATGAGATTAGAAAAATGTGGATGGTGATTTCAAGCTAAAATTCGAAGAATTTGAAGTTTCGTAAAACTGAAACAAGCAAAATCGACGAAGTGATCATAAAATGGTTCCGCTGTGCTCATGAAAAGAACAATCCTATAAGCGGTGTTTTGCTTCAAGAAAAAGCCAGAGAATTCGGTCAAACTTTAGGATTGGACACGTTTAAGGCATCAAATGGATAGCTAGAAATGAATTCTCTATATACTGTAATTAATTTGTCATTATTTTAAGTAAGACAAACGGATTAGCACTCATTTAAAAAGGAATCTAGTAAATAATTTGTAATTGTTCATATTCTCTCATATCGCAATCGTAATTGTAGAAATTTAAATAAGATTGTACGAAATTTTTCATTAAATGACATGCTATAAGCTAAAAAATGAAAAAAAGATAGTCCTCCCCAATAGCAGACACCTCCCTATAACGGACGAAACTTCCGGTCCCGTGACTGTCCGTTATTCGGAGGTAACACTGTATATACACATATGTTAAGATTGACGGTATTTAAAATTGATTAATACTACGACGCTGTAGGATTATTAGGAATTACAAATTTATTGTTTCGGTTTAAGAACTAATGGAGCTTTTACCTATCGCTCTTTTAAAGTTTTCAAAAAATAACTCTTATAACATTTACGGTTTCAAGTATTGAAAATATGATTGTGCATTTATACATGAATTTTCACAAGCAAAATTTCATATTTCTAGCTACTGTAGATTTTGATAAAACGGTTTACCAAATGTGATCTGGTTGGGAATGGAAAGACACGCTTCGCTCATCTTAATAAACAGATAAAACAATAACATATTCCGTATAGTGCTTTAATGTAACTAACACATTGCTCATCAAAACTTAAGGGCCAATAACCAAAACTAATTAAAAATTAAGTTGATGGTATTTCTATACAAGTTCATGAAATGTAGAAATTTAACCAACATGACAATTAGAAAACCGTCTTGCTTAAAAAAATGTATTCACTTAAATAGCGTTTTGTATTTCCAACAGTTATCTCGTTTTGTTGTCAGAGGACGCAGAAGCATCAAAACAATGAAAAGACGTCAGAAAAACTGGTCTACATTCAAGGAGTGGTGTAGCTTTGCTGTGGTTTAGTTGATTTTATAATGAAGATTTTCTAACATACGTCATAGTTTCGAAACACAAGTTTTTTATTCTGTTAAATAAAGCTCTTTGAAGTTCAGGATGAATCAGAAGCAAAAGAGCAAAAGTGATCTTTTATGAGTCTAGATAATATTGATATTGAAATTTGGTATCAGAGACAGAAAGGATTGGAATAAAAAAGAAGAATAGGATTTTAATACAACTTAGTTGAAGACAATAGCCATCCCAACAGTTGCTGTTAAAATGTCATTGGGTCAGTAAATTCAAAACTTACCTTTTATTCATTTATTTAACTTCGATCAATATTACAGTGTAGGATGCAAATATTCCTTTTATACATTTTCGTTATAAGCTTATCGAAAGATGGCATTTTCTGTATATTCAATCTTTTCTTAAAGATTTGCTTCTGTTAAGACAAAAAAAAATTGTAGGAGATAACAAACAAAAAGATGGAAGCGATTTGCAAATGTTTTGAAGGATATGTAACCACAGAAAATCTCAGGACGTAATTCACTATGATTTCCAAAACAAGAACACAAGAGACTCTACTTAAATTTTGATTCTAGTCGTTTCACAGAACTTTGTTTGTTTGTCGTTCAGGAGTACATTTCAAAAGCTTGAAATCTGTGAGTATGAAACCTTGTACAGTTAGCAACGCATTGCATTTTAAACTCGATCCGTTGTTAGCCTTAGTTGGCGCAGCATGGCCATAGTTCCTATTGTGCCATAAAATCTAATTAATAAAAAAAAGATCTGAGTTTGTGGTCTGGCATTATTGGAAGAAATATTTTGTTTTTCTGTGTACAACATCACGAACTTTTCTGATGGCAAAGGAGAGATGCTACAGTACTTTGCCTGATGATAGAAGTGTAAGCAAGCGGAATTGACAACTTCAACTTGAGAATCATTTTAAGTTATTAAATTTTTTGCCCAAATAAGCAATATTTCATAGTTAAGAATGTTTGATAGAAGTATTTTTTTATATAGTTTGATTTAGAAAGTATATTTTTAGAAAGTATATAGAATAAAGTCGATTAATGCTTATCTAAATAGATAATTTTAGGTTACTTTGAAAAATGTGCAAACAATATAAACGAAACATGTAAGTTTTTAAAGTAATACCTTTTTTTTCATTTATTAATACATGCACTGCACTGTAATCTTATTAACGGGCATAAATGATAGAAATGAAGCATTTCTAACACAATAACACAAAGAGATGCAAAGCGAACCGCATGTATGAGGATACTGACCTCAGCGACACCGCAGTTGGAAGCCGGTTGGATAATAGCGCATTGCCGCTAAAGAGCCATAACACCGAAGCAAGCGCCGTAACTTCGGCGTAATGATGTCAAACCAATAGCCAGTAATTCGAAGAGCCGTAACTTAGGGCATGACTTAGTTGAAACGGCATTTATGCATAACGTTCTAATGCTAAATTCTCGCCATCAATACTGTCATGATCTTATGAAGGAAAATGTTTGAAATAGTAGGTGAAATGTTGTCTGACATATGTTATTAACATATGGAATTGAAAGCTTTGAAGAGCGCCCCTCTCATCAAATTCAGGCTCAGATATCAACTGCAGTAAAGTCCCTCCCCCTCCCACGCCTAGGGTCAAATCGTAAATCATATAAGGGTGCTTCTGCAAAATGTGCCTAAACTTTTAATTTTCTTAAAAACAACAAAAAATAAAAAATAAAAATAGAAATTGGGAGTTTTCCAACGGTTTTATCTTAAGAAAGTATTTCGGAATCACTTCATTCCAAAATCACCAAAATTCGTCTTAATTTCACTGTGTCATTCACAAAAACCTAAAATATTTACTTAAAACGTAAAAATGCAATCTAAATTGATCCTGGGAACTCTTAAACTGATTTAGGCTTTTTTTGTGACGAATTATAAGTCGTTTCCATTATTTGTCTATCAAATCTCGCATTATACTGTGCCTACAACACAAAACAAGAAACAAACACACCTACATCGAATAATGATACAAGACGTTTTTCTCGAAAACTATTCATTTCCGGACCCATGCTTATACGAACTTTTTTGTTTCGTTTTATGAGCAGAATCTATGGAATCACTCTGTTTAAATTGATAATGTTTAATTTGTTGTGGGTATAAAGAATAATAAACATTGACATTTACATATTTTCACAATCATCGTTCTGGTAGATTTAATTGCAAAAAATAGCCTAGAAGTGATAAGCTAACTCATATATTTTTTTTTTTCGGTTAAGACCGGGCCACTTTAATGGCCGGACCCCGG
>JAFIDM010086144.1:4719-15365 GCA_023159025.1 Thereuonema tuberculata
GTTGTAATAATTTTATTTTGAAAGAAAATAAAAAAAATCCGTTTTGGACGAGATCGAAGGGCCGAAGGGAACACATTGGAACAAGTTACCATAGCTTTAGCCAAAGTTATGGTGATTTTTCGCTGAAAGTAGCCGCATCCAAATAAGCTAAAGACGCTAAATATCAATAAACTATAACTATCTGTAACTGCACCCCCAATTTCATAGTTGTAATAAATTTATTTAGAAAGAAAATAAATAATTTCTGTTTCGACGCCATCGAAGGGCCGTAGTGCACAAAGGAAGTGCGCCCTCCCATGGCTTTAGCCATGTTAAGGCAACCCTTTGGTGATTTATCGCTAAAATTACTCTTCTCCAAATATATTAATGACGCTAAAAATCATTAGAGTATACCTGTGTGTAACTTCACACCCAATTTCATAGTTGTAATAATTTTATTTTGAAAGAAAATAAAAAAATTCCGTTTGGACGAGATCGAAGGGCCGAAGGGAACACATTGGAACAAGTTACCATATTGAAAAACTTAATCTACACTTCATTTTATAAATGAAGTGTAGATGAAGTTTTTCAATATGTTACGATGTGATTTAAAGAGGAAGTATGGATTTAGAACAAGTTACCATAGCTTTAGCCAAAGTTATGGTGATTTTTCGCTGAAAGTAGCCGCATCCAAATAAGCTAAAGACGCTAAATATCAATACACTATACCTATCTGTAACTGCACCCCAAATTTCATAGTTGTAATAAATTTATTTAGAAAGAAAATAAATAAATTCTGTTTCGACGCCGACGAAGGGCCGTAGTGCACAAAGGAAGTGTGCCCTCCAATGGCTTTAGCCATGTTAAGGCAACCCTTTGGTGTTTTATCGCTAAAATTACTCTTCTCCAAATATATTAACGACGCCAAATATCATTAGAGTATACCTATGTGTAACTTCACTCCCAATTTCATAGTTGTAATAAATTTATCTATTAATAAGTAAATAAATAAGATTAATAAATTAATAAAATTTTTAAGATAAATTTAATTAGAAAGAAAATAATAAAAAAAAATCTGTTTGGGAGAGAAGGGAACAGCCTGATATTATGTGGTCAATCGTCTCGTGCGTAGTTGGCATTTCCTGCAGCTGTCGCCATGTATGTTTGCATCATGTAGAATGTGTTTCTTTTAGTTGCATGTGGGATGAACCCTTCGGTCTCCTCAAACAGCTCACGATTCGTCAGCCAGCTGTTCGACTCTTCCATGTCGACATGAGGCTGGCTGAGATCGTGGCAAAATCTGCCCTGGAGTTCCTTATGAGCACATGATTCACGCAGCTGCTGAGTGTGGGTGTTAGGGGTGGTGAGTGTTGTGAGTCTCTCTAGAAAATACCTCTCCTAATGGGAATGGGGACTGTAATGAGGGATGTGTGGAAGGTGAATATTTGTAATGTTGTGTTCCAACTCTTCATTGCGACATCCAGAAATGCCGTGATCTTGGGGTGCATTTTGTAGAGATGAAAAGTATGTAGGGGCCATGAATGAGGGACTGAGTCAAATGCCTTCTTATAGTCGATGTACACGATGTCTAAGTTCCTATTCTTCGTGTGCACCTGCCGCAGGATTACCAAGTCAACAAGGATTTGCTCCTTACAATCTTGGGAATTCCTGCGACAGCCCTTTTGCTGTTCAGAAAGGATATTATGTGTTTCGATGTGAGTGTAGATTTTGTCTGCAAGACAGAAGGAGAGGAGTTCGTAAAGTGTGGGGAGACAAGTGATTGGACGGTAGTTTGCAGGGTGCGCTGTTTCAGTGTTCTTGCTGTGTAGGTATGTGACACCCTGTGTTAGGAAAAGAGGCATATGTTCTGGCTGTAGGATTATGTCAGTGAATGTAACAGCTAACTTCCCATACAGGAATGTGAACCTCTTGATCCAGAAGTTCTGGACGCCGTCTGCACCAGGGGCCTTCCAGTTGTGTGCATGTTTTTGTGTTGTCTGTATGTCTGCGAGAGTAATCTCATGGAAGGACATGTATGGTAAGTGTTCAGTGAGTTGTTGTTCCTCTGTGATCCATGGTGCTATGTCATTGTGGGGGATTGGGTTGGACCACAGAGATGACTCTTATACATGTAATGCCTCGGTGGTGGGAATGTTTGTATTGAGTGTAGTAGAGGGAGATGTAAGGATCTGTAGAATTGTTTTTCATTGTATTGGAAAGTGTTGTTCTGTTGTTTGTGCAGATTGTACTATTTGTATCTTTGTAATCTTTTTGCAAGTGCACTCAGTTTTTTTTTAGTGTGCTAAGATATTCCTTAACCTTGGTATGATGGTTTGAGTGTGAAGGGTGAGTGTTTATGTGCTTGAATATCTTCCTAACCTGCGACATAAGTTTCTTTGTTTTTTTCCTGTACAGTTCTGTCTGAGCCTGGCTATGTTTCCTCTAAGGTCACTGATGCGGCCCTCAAGGCGACGTTTCCAAGGGGTGATGTATTCTTGTGACCGTGCAGTGGGATGTATGTGGTGTTGTTTGATTCCAAGTGCCCGAATGGTGCCCTGTGCCACACAATACAGTGTTGTGTGTATGTTTTCTAATGTTTGGATATTGTCAAGGTGTTGTGGGATAGTGTGTGTGTGTTGAGATGGTGTATGACTGTGGAGAGTTGTTTTGGTGTGTACTTCGGGGAGTGGTGGCCTGAGTGTGGGATTTGTGCCTGTGTATTGTGCTAGTGCATTGCAGAAATGATCATGTGCTGCTTGTAATATGTCATTAATTGGATTGTTGGGGCATGTGTACTGAGGGTTAGAGATTGTTTCTGTGTTTGCAATAGAGGTAATGTCTTCTAGTGGGGTGGAGTGTGGTGACCTATGGTTGGATTCGGCAACTTCTTCTCTAATTTGTGGTAGTATGCATTGGGAGATAAGATTGTTTACTACTATGGAACATCGCTGAGGCTTCTGCCTAACCCCAGAACGCAGTTGACTTTATTCTACACCACACCTGATGCAGCATGATTAATATTAGAATAAGATCTCATTATAGATGGTTGGAGCTAGAGTAGTTCCTGCCCTACAGCTAGAGTAGTTCCTGCCCCCACTGTCAGGAGGTAGAGTACATAGGGGCTTATTATTATTATTATTATATAGAAAAAGTTTCAAACTATGGGTTTCCCCAGATTAGACAATATGGCAGGTCAAGGACTAAAACACATATTACCAAGTGTATAAAAAAAAAAAAAAAAAAAAGTTTGGAAGAATAATTAGGGATGAGTGCTTGTGTCCATAAATTTCCGAACTATGCGTGTTGAGTACCACAGCCTTCTGGAGTTGTGCATAAGTGTTTTTATGAAGTCCTAGTGTGCTGAGGCTGTGGTGCAATGTGTGAGGCACTAGACCAGTAGCGGACAGGATGATGATGGGTACAACACGTACTCGGTCCTGCCTCCACTGCTTCTGGAGCTCGTGTGCTAGGTCTGTGTATTTACTTATCTTGTCAGAGTGAGTTTTCTGCATGTTCTTGCTGATAGGCACTGCAATATCAATGAGATAGGTCTGTTTGTAAACCTTATCAACAAGTGTGATGTCAGGTCTGTTGTGATGTATGGTTTTGTCTGTGTGAATGGGATGGTCCCAGTACAGCTTATGTGAGGGTGGCTCTAGTACGCTTTGTGGTGTGTACTTGTAGTATGGGACCGTGTTCTTAATAAGTGAGTGTTTGTGTGCCAGGTGTTGATGAATGATCGACGCTACCTGATTGTGTCGGTGGAGGTAGTTTGTTTGGGACAGAAGGAGACGCCTGATATTATTGGTCGATCGTCTCATGTGTAGTGTGGCATTTCCTGCATCTGTCGTCGTGTGTGTTTGCGTCGTGTAGAATGTGTTTCTTGTAGTTGAGTGTGGGGATGACTTGGTCCTGAATCGCAATCATGAACCCTTCGTTCTCCCCAAACAGCTCACCACTCGTCAGCCATCTGTTCGACGCTTCCATGTCGACATGAGGCTGACTGAGTTTGTGGCAATGTCTGCCATGGAGTTCCTTACAAGCCCATGATTCACGCAGTTGCTGAGTGTGGGTGTTAGGAGTGGTGAGTGTTGGAGAAGGGTTTTCGAGGTCCAGGGGTGTGAGGTGTGTCAGCCTTGACAATGGCTGAGTGGAGCGAGGAGTGTTGTGCTCTTTGGTGGAAGTGTTCCCTAAGTGTGTGTACTTGTTTTTCGTGTAGGGTGATGAGATTGATGAGTCTTCGGCCTCCATCCTTGCGGGGAAGAGTCATCCTTTCCGTAGCGGACTTGGGGTGGTGCATATTGTGTTTCGTGAATGTAGTGCTTCGAGTTCAGTGTTTGTCCATGAAATTATGCAGAACGAATATGTTAGTGTGGGGATGGCAAAAGTTGATGGCTTTAATTTTATTTCTGGCATTGAGTTGTGTTTTGAGGATGTTGTAAATGCAAGCAAGGTATGTTTTCTTGAGTGCGTTTTTGATGTTTGCTTTGTCAATGATGCGCGCTTGCTGGAAGCCCAGCTACTTGTAAGTCTCTCCCTCTTCCATGGATTAGATGGCCAACCCATGGTCCAGTTCAAAACCCTCCAAATTCGAAGTCTTCCCGCATGTTATATGTAGCTTGCGGCATTTGTCGATTCCAAATTCCATCCCAATGTCTTTGGTGAACTGTTGTGACTTGTAGTAAATTAGTAAGTTGTGCATTGTTTGTGGCGTAGAGTTTAATATCATCCATGTAGAGTAAGTGTGTGATTTTGTATTGTGTCAGAGTGCCTGAGGTAAGCCTATAACTGTGTTTTGTGTTGTCTAGCATGTGGCTTAATGGATTCAAGGCGAGGCAGAACCAAAGAGGACTCAAGGAGGCTCCCTGGAAAATACCTCTCATTATTATTATTATTATTATTATTGTTTATGTGGATATGTAACGTTTTGTCATGATGGATGGATTTGAATTACATTATGTTTAAAAAAGTTAATGGCTTAAATTTCAACATTGAGACTTAAAAATTAATTAAATACCTAAAATTAACATTTTTGAAGATAATTTCTGAAGTCTAAAGAAAGATAATAATAAAAAAAAAAGGAATTCTTTTTTTTTTTTTATTGTTTCTACAAATATTTAATTCAAACTATTTGCTTAATTTCTATAATGTATATTTAACTTAATTTTGATTAAGATTTTTGTACTTTCTTAATTTTTCTTATTCTAAATAATGGATTTCTTCTTCTTTTTAAACTTTGTCCCAAACGACTTTACTTATAAAATCTTTTGTAATTGTAAGATCTAAAATAGGGGTTGATAAAATCTCAGAATTACAATCTTCTTTTAAGAATATGTCAAAAAACTACATATCAATAACTAAGCCCTTTCATTACCAATAATTTTAACAATAACTTAATTTCTTGAATTCCTAATAATCCAATCCGCTTCCATTTCCTTATATGAAATGAATTCCGTGTTTCCAAAAACTAAAATCTCCTAATAATTTTTTAATAACATTCAAATACAATTTCTTGTACATCACCACTTAAACTGTGTATATTTTTATTGTACACTCCTACTTTCGACATATTTTTCCTCAAATATTAATTCAATGGCTGGGCCATCTTCTACTTGTTTAATTTTGGATAGAACAATTTCTTTGTTTTCTTTCTTTGTTACCTCAAACTGATCATTCCTCTGTTACCCTGCATATTTATTGAACCAATTATATGCTCCTTCATTGTCCAACCATTTGGTTTCAATGTATTTTGTTTAATAAAATAAAATAATCAGTTTATACGATGTAATACATATCCTTTCCCGTTCCACCAGTTGTGGGTCTAGGAATTAACTAAGCCTCTCCAGTTCTCCCTGTTCCTCCAAGCCTCTTCTCTACATATTCTTTCCCATGGGATGCCTCTCTCTTCCAGATTGTACTTCACATCATCCAACCAACGCTTACGCAGTCTCCCCCTAGGTCTCTTCCCTCCTTCTTTTAATTCTTGCCAGACCTTAGGAGTCCTACCATCTTCCATTCTTTTCACGTGCCCGAACCACCTCAGCCTTCCCTCTTCCACCTTTTTCCTCAAACTTTTTACCCCCAACTCCTCCCTGATATCCTCATTTCTCACTCTGTCTAATCTAGTCTTCCCTGCTATACCTCTAAGAAACTTCATCTCCACAGCCCGAAGTCTACTCCAGTCTCTAGCATTCATCACCCATGTCTCCGCTGCATAGGTGACTATAGGCACGATGTAATAATATTCCAAATTTCTGATTTATTTTTGTTAAATTACATTGCTGTAATTTGTGAAATGTCTTGTTCCAATTTTTGTTTTTTGCTTTGCTTTACCAATACTGTTATTTTTGAGTCATTCATCTATTACAATAATTCTAAAAATTATGAAAATTCTAAAATTCCAAGGAGCAAAATAATAATCTGAACTTTTTTATCATCACCATAATCTTTGGTCTTCTTACAATCTGAAGTTCTTATGAACCTGAAATCTGGCCCGATTGGCCTGTTATTTCTTTAGATGTAATCCTAGATAGGTTGGATAATTTCATTCTAAAGGAATGTTTGAAAGCAAATTAACCAAGTTGTCACAAAGATAAATTATCAGAGATAAGAGGAGGTAAAAGAGTTAGTGTTTTGTTGTCATTGAATAGATGGTTCATCAAATCTGTTTTTCTTAAACAATTTAACAATTCACCTATTTCATCTGAAAACTACTGCGAACATCGGCTTTTTTTTATTATTATTAAGCTGATATGTAATTGGTTCACTTTGTGGATGTGGAACCTTTGGTGATCATTCTAAAATATGTGAAATTCTACCAATTCTTATTATTTTGTGAATTGAACTTTAAGTTTGAACAGTTCCAAAAAGGCCAGGCACACAAACTATTGAAAACATTAAAAATATGTAATGTTTCAATATTTTTAAATTGTTTGTGTCTGGTCTTTTTGGAACTGTTCTATTAATTTAACACACATTAAAATCTGTGAAAGAAATAAACCATTTATGAATGAGAATGAAATTTACAGGATAAGTTTGTGGTAACAGAGTGAATATTGACTTGATGGGAATTTTATGGATAATGTTCAATAATATTAACAGCTATAGTTGATACGAAAACAGTTAATGATAACATTTTGTTACAGGACATTGAACAAAATACAGGTTTGATGTTGACTATTCGTATTGGCAAAAAAAAAAATCTATTAGGATTCACTGGATTCATCATAATTCTTTTAAAAGAGCAAATCTGAGCTCTATTGTCCCTCAAAATGAAATCAGGAACTATGGTTACAATATAAACATAGTGATCTAGAATGTTATGCTAATATCTGACAAGAACTGCAATGCAATGAAGACCACTGTGCTATTCAGTGTTATCGTAGCCCTTCACACTAAACTCCATAACTCTATCTTTTGGAATATTAATGGGAATCAGGACAAAGATTCACAAACTATGTTTGATTGCAATAATTTACAGCAGTGCCTTATTAACCTAGTAGCATATGCTATGGGTCCCACATTTTTGAGAAGCCCACACTAAATGCTTGGTTGCAAACTGTCTGGTGAATTGGCATCTCACCTTATTCTCATGATCCAGCAACATTTGTTGTTTACGTTGCAGGAGAGCTGCATGTTGCTTGGCATATGTTGTGAGTTCTATGACTTGTGCCAGTGTGGTGTCCTTCATCCTATTTTTCCTCATTGATTTGCAGACTACTAGGTGAGATGATTTGGACTGGAGACCAAGTGGGGGATGAAACTGTTGGGTCTCCTCTTACTGGAAATTACTTTCAGTTGCTGAATTTCTGGCCAAGTTTGACCCTTTTCTGATTGAGCATATAAATATTCATGCAAACAAAGAGAGGGTGCATAAATCACATCTATCTAAAAACAACATGTGAGGAATTCATTAATCTGATTGGATCCAGCATACTGGATCATAGTACAAATGAAGTGAAAAGTACAAGTATTATTCTGTTTCATTTGATTCTACTCTAAGCATATCGAATGTGGACCAAATGATTTTGAGTGTGAGCTATTGTTTTGCATTTGGACCAGATGAAAGATTTGTGAAATTTTTGGACATGGAAGGTCATACTGCTGAAATACTCGCTCAAATTTGCTAGACTTTTTAAAGGAAAATGACATTATAAAAGACTGCCATGATCAAGTTATGATAATGCCAGCAATATGAGTGTCAAGTATAACAGCTTACAAGGAGAAATTAAAGAGCATAATAAGTTTGCATATTACATTCAATGTTTCACACATTCACTAAAATTGGTTGGAAAATGTGCTGCTGAATGTTGTCAAAAAGCAATAATTTTCTTTCAGTTTGCAAAAAGCCTGTACACACTTTTTTCCTGCTTCAACTTATCAGTGAGATCTCCTTTCCATTCCATTTTCCATTGCCCATTGTGAAAACAGGGACACTGAGGAGAGGTGTCCCCATTGAGTGTCAGTACTCCACCCATCCCAGAGCCTGAAAAATTAGTTGTAGATATTCAATTATAAAAGTCAGTTATAAAGAAAGAGGAGGAAAAGTAAAAAAAAAAATGGTAGAAATGGTAATTGATGTTAACTTTGCAATTAAGAAGAAAAATTAAATATTATGCTAATTTCATTAGTAATTTGACATTTGGGTAAGCTCGGCTTTTGTGCTTTTCTTTCTTCAGTCTGTTTAACCTTTACGTTTTATTTTTCTTACTTTAATTTTTACCCCTCTTGATGTACAGATTATGAGGGTGAAAGTTTTCAAATTCTATACTACTTTAAACTTGGTCTTTAGTATTTACAATTAACAGTTTATGAGGAATATTTGAGCAACAATGCATTTTACAGATAGCATAAATTAATGCGTATTTTAATAATAGTAAAATAATACTTATGCCTATTTTTTTAAACAGATGTTTCACACCATATCAATAACTGGAACAGTTTACATTATTATACAAGAGAATTAAATATTCAAATCCATTACAAATGATCAATTTTCATCTTTACTGAAGATAGGATAACCAAAATACTTAAATATTGACAGTATAACTTAACACTGTTGTTAATTTATATGTGAAATTGTTGTTTGGTGACAATGGGCTTCGTGGCCTAATGTTAAAAAGTGAAGTAATACTCACTATGTCCGAAAATATGGTATACATTTTAAAAACCCGGGAGAAGCCTAGATCCCACATCAATTAAAATAATGTTGTATTTGAATTTTATGAATAAATACTGTCAATACACTTAACTGAAATTGCAATTTCTTCTAAATGTTTATCATATATTCAGACATAAATAATTGTAAAATGTATACCGTATTTTCGGACGGAGGGAGTATTAGTTATGAATTCAGATTTTAACACCATGAACTAAGCAATAATGAAATAATATTTCCCCCCCTCACAACAGCTTTAAAGATTACATTAACAATTACTGAGTAAAAATTGTTTGAAAATAACACGGGCCAATATTTCATGTCGTATTTTACCCTCAACTAAAAAGCATATATATTTATCAGTAAGATTATAGCAGCAATTAAAGGAAAATCCCAAAATAAGCCATGAGGCAGAAGTCCAGATGTAATTCCCTGGAAGTGATTAATTTTATTATTATTTTCAATTAAATATGGTCAGGATTAATGAAAACTACATGGTTCAAATTCCTTTGCACGTTTGTTGTCAAATATATATATATGAGTTTCACAAAGTTCACATGCCAATATTGTGGTGTGAAAAATACATAAAATTTCTGGATTGGATGGAATTATGTTTAAAGGTTTTTTTTTTTAAAAGATATGGTTAAATAGAAATACTCCAAACATAAAAATCTGGTGATGAAAGTTCTCTTACTAATAGATTCTACTATGAATAATAACGATCATCTTAATATGTTTTAAATTTTGTTCGGTAGAATATTTCTACAACAGAGAGTATATTTTTACGTGTCGAAATTCTTGTGAACACTAGTGTCTAGGATAATGAAACTACGAACAGATTGTGACGCATTCAAGAAAGTAATTAAAATTTTATTTGCAAATTTTTATTACAGAAAACAATAAAGGAAGTAGAATAAAGAATTGTCCCCCCCCCCCTCCCCATGTTATTATGTAGTAAAGAGAGATCCGTTAGCCAGAAAATTTGCTTTCTGTTGCCCCTCCCCCACCAATGAGGAGATGGATCTATGGGGGAGAAAAATTTTGTGTTAAGAATAAAAGCAATAGGCAAGTTCTACCAACTGTAGAATTTTAAAAATTCTGTAAATGCATGCAAATGTTATCAAAACTAAAACTACAATTCAGTGAATTGAACTATTTAGAGATTGTTGAATTTCTTTCAATTCTATTAACATCACATCATTTACATAATTTTGAAAATTCTTGCCTGTTGATTTTATAACTTTATAGTAATTAATCTTTCTGTATACGGCTAAAAACAGAACTTCTAAAAAAAAATCATAATATTTACATCATTCAAAATATTGAACATGAAATTTAAGAAATAAATAAATAAATAAATAAATAGCAAACTTATCTATGTACAAATTAGGAAAATTATCTATGTACAAATTCCTAAAATTATCTATTTACAAATTCCTAAAATTATCTATTTACAAATTCCAAAAATTATCTATTTACAAATTCCAAAAATTATCTATTTACAAATTAG
>JAFIDM010086145.1:0-16311 GCA_023159025.1 Thereuonema tuberculata
ATAAAATATTTTGTTTGAATCTAGTAATGAGCGATATTGTGATGTTCCGACATCAGTGATTTTCATCTCTGATTGTGATTGTGACAGTGTCAAAAGCAAACCGGCCCTATAATATGCATAAATTCCTAAACAAACTTTTATAAGCAAAACATTATCGGAAGTCTTTTACATGCAGTGAACATTTTAAGTCCACAAATTAGAGCCGGTACACATGGTTAAAATTTGATACATTATTTTAATTAAAAAATTATTAATACACAACTATAGTTTCCATTGCTGAGTACAATCATTTTCAAGTGGATCATTACAAGGATAATTACGCTTATTGATAAGAAGTGCCTTGTGTAGGCCCCGTAGGAATATTATAATGATACAGCAGCACCTTCACAGGGGAATCAGGAACTGGAAACGTAAATATCAGCACATGTGGTTTCGGTAATCCATCGGGTCTGATCAAGCGGCCAATTATAAAGAAAATACAGTTGTTTGGGAATTCTAGGTCCAAGAGAATAATGTGTCTAATAAAATACTGAACGCACACACGAAAATTTATAAAAGAACATTTTTTTTTAAACTACATGATGAAATTAAGAGATGAGGATAGAAAGGCAATTTCCTATGATTTATTTCCTAGAAATACTAATTGTCAAGAATGAGAATATGATCACATATGAACACTATCAGAAAAAAATATCAAAGTGATCATATTCTAAATTTAAACTCAAACCACAACGTACCCACACAAAATAGCTATAATTTTTAATAATCTTTAAGAATAACTAAATATAAAGAACACACTAAATTATGGAATGATAAGATTAACAAACTAAGGAAGAAATTAGAAGCTAATGAATATCCTGTCAATTTTATTAAAACAAACATTAATAGGTAAAGAATGTATTGAAAATATCTAAAGAAATAGGACAAAATGATTATAAATATATAAGTTTACTATTAGGTTTCAAAGTTGATACAAATGTAAAGAAAGTATGCTGTGAGAATAAAGTAAAAATTGTATACTATGAAGAACGTATTGATAAACATGTTAGGGCCCTCAATAGTAAAAATAAAAGCGTGTCAGATTGAGCAGATCACACTTCAATTTGGCAACACAATCCTGAGGACCCAATCGTTAACATTATATACGAGACTAGCGATGAAGCTGAAAGATTTATTTTAGAATCAGGTTTCATAAACATGTCTAAGTATGTAAATAAAAACAAATCTCTAAAAATGAATGATTCAGTGTTTTTGAAAGAAAAAAAATTAATAATAACAATTACGTAAAACAGAAATTAAAATTATAAAAAAATCCAGTACCGGTATATGTTTTAAATTTTTCAATTCTTAAGTAATGTTGATTATATTGATTCTTCAGTATGTTTTATAAACTAAGAGCCAGTATATGTTTAAATTTTTAAATTTATAAGTCATTATGATTTATACTCTAATATGTGTTATAAAGTAAGAGTTTAGTGGATTACTAGCAAATTGAACTACTACAATGTGTCCTAACTATGAATATGTAGCGTTTTTGTTAACAATGTTTTGTATTATATAGAATTAAGTTAGGAACAGCCGATGCATGTTATCAACAATCGATACAAGACTTGTTAGTTAAGTTACGATACATGGTAATAATTTACGTCACCAACAATCGTTACAACGTGTAACGTGTTATTCAATTAATGATTTTTATTCTGTTTCTGTTTTTATGTAAAAGAAGAGTGATTTAATCATTCTTTTCTCATTTATGTGATACATTCCTGATGAAAACGTTTGATGAAAAAGTTGAAATATTGAAGTAAGTCTGCGTAGTCATATTTTTTCAGGTACTTAATTTTGTAACATTAGATTTCCTTTGAAAGAATGCTCTTTTTATGAACATTGTGATAAGATCAATTTCGTATGATAATGGAGAATATGATGCATAGTTCATGATTATTCCGGAGAAAGTAGGTTTTCTATATACAGATGTATTAAAACCTTCATCAGCAGTTGAAATTAAAAGATCTAAAAAAGGCAATGTTTAATCCTTCTCGTATTAAATATCCATTTTTATGTTATCGTGGATATCAAAATAAATATCACAAATTCCTTGTGTGATATCTTTGTCCACATAGGCTATAATGTCATCCACGTACCTAAAATAAATGGGTAAATGCACATGATTTTATTGTAACCTTGAAATTCAAAAATATTCGTGCAATTTATATGATTCTTAAACAAAATATGTTGAATAGCTGTAAACACCAAATAGATGTGAAATAGACGTAAATAATGAATTAACGTCTAGGGAAAATAATTCGTAATTATCAAATGTTTGCTGGGTTCTGAGGATGGGAACGAACTCGTGACTATTTCTAAAATTGTATTTTGAATTCAAAAATTTGGCCCTTCCTTGTGTTTCTCCCTGTTTCCCCCCATTAGTTTTAAAAGCTTTTTATTTTTTTTTTAGTTTTTCATTTTTATTATTATTTAATTTTTGTTATTTAATGTGAATTTCTAAATTTTAATTTTTAATTTTACTTTTTATTTTAATCCAATTTTAATCTACAGGAATTATTTTTACGAACGTCGTTCTTAATCTACAACGACGTATTTTCCAAAAATTGTGTGCTGATTACGATATTTCTAAACAGTTCGCAGAGAAGTTGAAAGACAGTAAATTAAAGATTCCTGAACTGAAAGCAATCACGAAGTTGCACAAGGCATCAAATAGTGAGGGCTTAATTCCTATAAAGCCTATTATTAACTATAATGGCTCTGCAATTAAGCTTTTTTCGGACTTCCTCTACAAAACCATTACAGCCTTTGGAAACAAAGATATCAAACAAGGAATTTGTGAAATTTTTTCTGATATCACGACAACATAAAAATTGATATTGAACAAGAGAAAGATTTAACATTGCCTTTTTTAGATCTTTTAATTACAACTGCTGATAAAGGTTTTAATACATCTGTGTATAGAAAACCTACTTTCTCCGGAATAACCATGAACTATGCATCATATTTCTTCATTATCATACAAAATTAATCTTATCACAAATGTTCGTAAAAAGAGCATTCTCTCTTTCATCTACCAATGAAGCTTTCAACAACGAGCTTGATATGGTTCACGATCTCCTGAAACAAAATGGATTCCCTGAGTTTTTCATAAAACGGCATTTTAAAAGATCCATCGCTCACTGTTATAATAACATAGATGTTCAAAAGACCTAATATTGGACACAGGTAAATCACATTTCAAAAGGAAATCCTCAGAATCTGTTTTTATTTTAAATTAACCTTTTGCTTACAATGAGTGCGTCTCCATTCCGGCCATTGCAAAATATGGAATAAAGAAACAAAAAAAGAGAAGAACTAAAATAAGGCAAACGTAAATAATCCAATGAAAAATTTTTAGTTTTTTAGTTTTTCATTTTTATTTTTATTTTAATATTTTAATTTCAATTATAAAATTTTAATTTTTATTTTAATCCAATTTCGAACATCATCTCTTAATTTCATCATACAGTTCCGATAATCATAAAGGACCATCATAAAGGACCGAATTAGCGCGTGTGAAACCGCGGGACACTGCTCGTGTCTATATACATCAGAACATAATGTCTGTGTACATCGTAGACATTATGTATTAGATTATCCATAAGATACAAATTTTTATTTAATATAGAATACAAATATTACATATAATTTTTCATTGATCATAAAAATAATCTAGGAATGAATGATTTAAATTAAATTTTATAAAAAAACTCGAAATTCTTGGACTTAAAAAAATGTTTAGACGATTCTAAAAATCCTATATATTTTTCTGTGGTATAACATGTCTGCCTAAATAATTACAATGTAATTTCTCTAAGGTCATATATTCAAAGTTAAACATATATTCAAGAGTTTTTGATATAAATATTTCATGTAATATACAGGGTGGCCAAAACGTGGCGTCGAAAATTTTTTTTTGAATTCCGGACATCTGGGGGTACGAGGAAATACCCCATGTATGGACCTTTGTTTCTGTAGTTTTGTATGAGTTGTTTTGTAGAATTTTCGAATTTTCTACCGAACCAACTTAAAACTGGTGTTTGTTCCAAATTATGCAAATTGTTTTGAGTTTCTGTTTTGTAGCATACTCCTCATAACGTGGACTTTGACACATGAAATACCCAGCGGCCTACCATTAATGTATGTTCTGGAAATGACGATCGAAACGAAAGAATACCGTAGGGTAGAGTGAGGCAGAGTGCAACTTTTAACATGCAATTAAAAATTAAAAACAACAGTCCATGACATGGAAGGAAGTGAAAAAACTTCGTGGAAAAACTTTCAAGCAATATACATAAATAAATTTAAATAATGAACGACATAACAAAAATATTAGGAACTAATAAAAAAAATATAGTCTGTCCGGCAGATCATAATTTTATTTCCGTGTTTCTGCTTATAATTGTGAAAAAATATTATATAAATATTTTATGTGTTATAATAATAGTAATATTATTAATAATAACATTGAATAATTAAACTAATTTTTTCCTACATAAAAAATGTTATCTAATATAAATATTCTAAAAATCAGTTATTAATTATTAATATTTATTTTACTTGATGTAGGTGTTAACCCTTTACAAGTGAGATTCTTCCACCTTTTTTTCTTTTTTCAATATTGGTAATACAGCCGTGCTGGCGTGGCCGTGCGGTCTCGGCTGAGGTCTGCCGTGATGGCCAGTGCGCCAGTACCTGGGTTCGAATCCCGGCAGTGGCTGTTTCAATTTCGTTTCCTTTCCTGTGTTGTTCGCCTCTTCTTCGCTTTCTCTTCGGTCTGACGTCATTTCTTAATGGCGTCCTGGGGAAGGCAACAGGAAACCATCCCAGTATCTTTCCCCAGGAATTTCTGGGAATTCCATGCGAATTGAATAGAATTGGACCTGTCTCCGGACAGAATAATATGGATGGATGGATGGATGGTAATACAGTTTCAATTTTGTTTTTACTTACATCTATGCAAAAGTCCAATGACAATAATAATATCCTTATTACATTATAATCGTAACATCATAAGTAACAATAATATTATTAATATTTAAATTTATTTACACCTCTTATTTATTCTTTCTTATCTATTTTCTCTAAAAATACTTTAATATATTTACATACACTACCCTACTCTAATGGACCGGACAGTGCGTTTTATTGGAAATATGTGAAAGTGTACCAGATTTAAGAGTGGGATGGAAACCCACGTGCTGAAATTACATGCCCCTGCGGGGCATGCTTTCCACAAAGTTTTGATACAGAGCTAAGGGTTTTTATGTCCACTCCTGCTTCAAGAACATGGCCAGTGCAGCTGTAGATGTCGGACGTGGTGCCCTGGCCCTCAATCGATGCTCTAACTCGTCCCATAAATGTTCGATACGGTTTAGGTCGGGACTCTGAGCAGGCCATGGAAGCCGCTTTGCAGCCATCTCTGCATACCACTGCTGGACAGAGGCTGAAACATGGCGTGGAGCATTGTCATCCTGAAAGTAACTATCGTCATTTCCAAGCATTTGCCAGAGAGTAGGAACAACCCGATTATCCAAAATGTCTTTGTAGCCTTCGGAGTTCAAGATTCCCGCAACAACATGCAATGGTCCCAGGCCATACTATGAGAATCACCCCCACAGCATGATTCTCCCACCGCCGAACTTCACAGTTGGAACGATGCACTCGGGTAAAAGACGTTCGCCTGGCATTCGCCACACCCAAACATGTCCATCCGACTGGAAGAGAGTGTAAGGTGATGAGGCACGTTACACTCCATAAAATTGTTTTCCACTGCTCTACAGTTCAGTTGCGACTTTGCAAATACCACTTGAGTCTGGCAGTTCTGTTGAATGGTGAGATGTGTGGTTTGTGGATTTTAAGGGCGTTCAATTCCTTTCGCAATGTATTGTGATTGTAATGTATTCCGCAATGTAATCCCTGATGCCTGTTGAAATTCACTGATCACGTGCGCACATGCACTTTGACGATCTCGTCTGATTGTATGTAAATATGCAGGTGTCCGGTCCATTACTGTAGGGTAGTGTAATTCCCTATTAATTCTATTTTGCTTTAACTGTGTAATCCACCATCCACTCCTATTGGAAATTTTTTCGTTTTCTAACACCTTTCTTTCTTCTTTCATTTTTTCACATTCAATAATTATATGGTTCCATTCCTCAAAGCTATTGCATTCTAACCTACAATTCCTTTCTTCTTTAGTTAACCAATATTTACCTGACTTCCAAATACTACCACATCTAATTTTAATGTATCATCCTCTCCAGTAGTAGTGGATCATGTTTTTACATAAATAGCTGGCCCCTTCAATTTGAACATCTAATTTACAATAGTTATTTTTAAATTTCGATTTCTGTATTTTGTTATAAATACATTGCATATTAATTTCCATCATTTTTTAATTTTTGTAATAACTTCCGCAAAATTAAATAAATTATCTTTTTTCTTCACATAAATGAGTTGAAATTGTTTCAGTCCAAACATCGAAAAAGATAAGCTGCATATTAGAGCTTCGAATTAGAGCTTCCAAAAAATTAAAAATTTATCAAATATTAAAATTGCAACATTTCTTTTCTTTTTAATTCGCAATTGTTCAATTTTGATAAAATTAAAGTTGAGAAATTGAAGACCACACTTCAGATTGGATAAAAATTGCTGAATTTTTGGATTATTACTATAGGTAGGCCAAAGTTAGCTTTATAATACAAAAACAGTAGTAAGATGTACTTCTTCAAAAGTAGTACTTAGTATATTGATATAGTTTATTGATGAAATTGCGGTGCTGAAAAAAATTAATGCGAATTAAAAGAAATACTAATTTTCAATATATCGGAATTTCTCAAAATAACTTTGGCACTCAGACAAAGACAACAATGTAACAATGAAATACTTTGAAGTTTCAAAAGTTACTACTGAATTTCGTGAATCATTCCAGTTGAGGTAATATGTTATCTTCCATTTTCATTATATTTCAATCCTATAAACAAATGAAATAAAGGCTGCAGTTTTCAAATTAACAGGTGGTTCAACAACGAGTATATTACTGAAAGAATGGCGAATTCAAGCAAAAATAGCGTGTTTTGATACCTGGAAAGAATAGAATATTAATATCCAAACAAGGCTACTATTTAAATTAGTTACACACCGGAATACTTACGGAAGAAAACACATTGCGGATTTTTCAGAAATGAATGATGGAATTGAAATCATAAAAATGGGCTTATTTCAATAGAAAGCAAATGGAGACGCTGTGAAAGGAAGGAAGGAATTCGCAGAGTAACAATTGTACATTGAAAAATTACTTTAATTATGGAAATTAAAGAAGAAAATTACATCTGGGATGTAGATGGGATGACAAGAAATTCAGTTAAATCTGCTGTTTCTGTAGAAATCCCAGTCACGTAAGAAGACAGGAATTGTAATACCGAAGCTAAGACACCGCCCTGAAATAGTCAAGGAATCATTTGAGAAACAACCCTTCTACAAATCTACACGAAAAAGGATCATTTTGTTTTTCTATTTCACATATAAAGATTACATCCGTTTAAAAATATATTATAATATAATTTTTAGTACGAACTACTTCAGTATCATTTCAGTTAAAATTTATTTATTATTTAAAATAAAAAAAGAAATCCTAAAAAATTAAAAGGGAAATAGTTCCGGCTTATCCGAGCGGTCTAGATGGTGGGCTGCCGTGTGGCTGTTGTGTCGGAATGTGGGTTCGAATCCCGGTTTGGTATAGCTGTTTCTTTCTTCTTCGTCCGTTTCTCCCTGTGACTAAAAATCTCAGGGTTGCTCTGGACTGGTTGTGAATCTCTTCTTGACTTTCACTAGCTTCTCCCTGACGTTGTCACATTAAGCTAGTTCCATGGTCTCTAGTTGACCAAATTCGATAAACATAGGAAAGAAAAAAGGGAAATAATTTCAACTTACATTCATAAATTTTTTAAATATTTTTTTAATCAAAATTACAATCATAAATGAAACAATTAAATAACAGTTTAAAATTTTATTTAAGTTTTAATTCATTAACACCTTTTATTGAAATCTCACTCTTGATTAAATTGAAACTCAATTTTAAGTAGAATTTTTCATTTATTGCTTTAAATTTTTTCTATTCTTTATGGTTTTCTTTTAAATTCACAATAATTGCTTTTCATAATATTTTTTTCTTTAATAATTTTAATTTCGAAATTAAAAAGCATAAACTATCTTCAGAATTAAAAAAGTTTCAGAAACGATGATGGTTCCATTTCTATGCCAAGATGAACATGGTTTTGTTGGTTCCAAATTGCGGTTCCTATATTGATATAAAACTGTAATAGCAATAAAAAGAAAAATAATAATAGGAAATGTGACTAGTGGTGTACATAGCTTGCCGGTATATTAGTTGTGGCCCGATAATGTCAAACTTAAAATTAAAATTGAGCCTTTACATTGATCCAAACAGATAACAACATTGAAAAATTTCATAACTTGCAATAAAAAACTGTCTCAGACTTTAGTATTGGAATGTTGGTATGAAACACAACTACCGCATTATTTCATAATTGGAATTTTATGCAAATTAGATTTATTATTAATTGCTATTTTAAATAACATTTTCAAATGAATAATTAGAAAAACATTTATGTAAATTACACATTTTAATAAAAAATGTTATTGAAAATAACATTATGGAATCATTAATTAGTCTAACGGTTGGGACTCTTATAAAAATGTTGCTCCCTTAGGCTTCCTAAGGCTGTGAACCCTTGTACAGACTAATTGAACTCGTGATCAAAGGGCAAGACAATCATTGCCTGAGTAGTAAAATGAAAATGGACTAAAAACGAATTTTGAGAGAGGGATTAGTAAGGATAATTTTAAAGAAGATATACTAATTTAATCCTTCACTTGACAAATTGTTTATTAACTCCCTATCATTTATGTAAAAATAAAGAATGCAGGATATTTTGCGCGAGTTTTACCAGAAATTCCAAATACTAAACCAGTCTTCCAGTAATTCAGAGATGATTTAAAACCTGAAGTATCATAAGTTTAATTTTATCCAAAAGTTTATCCTGTCTTCGAAAGTGAACAGTGTAATTTGAGTAAAAGAAAAAACATAAGAAGCTATTTTCTTATGAATAAACGATCCATTATTTCAAACGACAGTAACTCCGATAATTTTCGTAGGAAATTCTTGCAAGAACTAAATAAAAAAAACTGTTTCATAATTAAAACTTAGGGCAATTCGTTGTTTATTGATATCAGTGAATTAAAGAAGGTTAAATTGAAAAAGTGTCTCAAGACTTATTCAGTGGCAGTTAATGAGTTATTTATTAACTTGATGGAGTTCACGGAGTTAATAAGTTTGGTTAAAATACAGAAACAAAACGAAATAATAAAAGAAAAGTAAAACGAATACAAAGAAATACAGCACTGATAAATAGCACATTATCAACAGTGATTCCGTATTGTACCGGAAGCTAAAAATATGGAGCAATATTTCTATAAGTAGTTCTTATTTCTTATTTTCGTTTTGTAATCTAACTTAGTTTTATATTCTTTTATTGTAGACAATGGAGGAACTTTAAAATTTTATAGTAATTACTGCTTGTTTGAAAATTTATTTAATATTTTATTTTGTAAATAAATGTATTTTTAATTTTACATCTATTTTATGATATTGAGAAGATGATGATGATTAATATTATTTAATATTTATTCCTTATTGAAATGTAGGCCGAGTTCCCTCAGTAATGAGTATAAATATCTGCCACTTTTATGTGTCTATTTGTTTACTCAAGTTTTAGAATTTTCCAAGTGGATTTCATTTTTCTAGGTGACAGACGTGATGCAAAGACAACAGTCTTTTGTCGAATAATTTTGGGAATAAGTTGATGTAGATATTTCATGTGAATTATTGATGAAACTTAGAGGTTTTGTTATTGAGATTAGGCAATCTTAGAATAAAATTTTCAAAACTTAGTTGAAGTTTATTAGATCTTTGATGTCAGAAGTTTGATGTTATTATAAGGGTTTTATTTCTTATCAAAATAGATATCAACATAAAAAAAAAAATCTGTTTCTTCTTTATTTAGATTTTCTTTTTTCAAGCATTTGATTATTGCATTTAAAAGTCAGGTTTTTCAGTTTAAAAAATTAAAAATTCCAACGTCAGTATTTATTCTAATTTTGTTTATTCAGATACTTACTGTTTCTCTTTGTAATAATTGGAAAATAATAATTGCTTTGAAACCGGAAACAAGTGTCTCATTTTCTAAAAATAATTCACTAAACTTCATCCTACTTAATTTTCACTTCCCACGAACACTAATGTTTCTATTTTGATTGTCCCTCACTCTAAGTAAAATCATTCGTCCGCATTTCGATATTTCTTTCATTTAATCTGTGTTATGTGACCTGCAACCGGCTGCTAGTAGTCAATAAAAATTATTGTCCAATGTAGGGTATTTCTGCTAAATAAATTATAATATTATGGATTATCAAAATAACAATAAGCAATATTTGCTGAAATACGAAGTAATCCATTTTGGACGAGGTATTTTCCGAGGTTTTTCAGTAGAAATTAATAAATAACTAATATTATTACATGCATTAATTGTACCGTGTGTTGAAGCAAATTCTTTAAAATAAAATTGCACAACAAAATTTAGGATAAGGCCATTTAAAAGGTTATAAAACGTGGAGGGCGAGCGACAATTTCGAGCATGTTACATTATAATCATCGGGCAACGAAGTGGTGGAAAGGACTGACTTAAATAAGTTAATGACTAATTAAACCATGTAATGATTACGTCAAAGATATCTTTAAATGCTGAAGTTCCTCCATTCACTTCAATAAAATAATATAAAATTAAGTTAGGTTACAAAACTAAAATAAGAAATAAGAACTACATATTGAAATATTGCTCCATATTTTTAGCTTCGGGTACAATACGGAATCACTGTTGATAATGTGCTATTTATCAGTGCTGTATTTCTTTGTATTCGTTTTACTTTTCTTTTATTATTTCGTTTTGTTTCTGTATTTTAACCAAACTCATTAACTCCATAAACTCCTTCAAGTTAATAAATAACTCATTGACTGCCACTAACAAGTCTTGGGACACTTTTTCAAATTAACCTCCCTTAATTCATTGATATCAATAATAAACAAATTGATCTAAGTTTTAATTATGAAATAGTTTTTTTTATTTAGTTTTTGCAAGAATTTCACACGAAAATTATCGGAGTTACTGTCGTTTGAAATAATGGATCGTTTATTCATCAGAAAATAGCTTCTTATGTTTTTCCTTTTACTCAAATTACACTTTCGAAGACAGGATAAACTTTTGGATAAAATTAATACAATACTTGAGTTTCCAACTCATTTCCTGAATTAGTGGAAGACTTGCTTAGTATTTAGAATATCTGGTAAAATTCTCGCAAAATATCCTTCTTTCTTTATTTTTACAAAAATATTAGGGAGTTGATAAACAATTTGTCAAATGAAGGATTAAATTAGTCTTTCCTCTTTATAATTAATCTTACTAATCCCTCTCTCAAAATTCGTTTTTCAGTCCATTTTCATTTTACTACTCAGGCAACGAATGTCTTGCCCTTTGATCATGAGCTCAATTAGTCTATACCAGGGGTTCACAGCCTTAGGAAGCCTATGGGGCAACATTTTTATAAAAGTTTTGATGAGTCTCAACCCTTAGACTAATTAATGATTCCATAGTTTTTTTATTTTTATGTTATCTATTGAAAATAACATTATTTATTAAAATGTGAAATTTACATAAATGTTTTCAAAATTAGTCATTGAAAATATTATTTAAAATAGCAATTAATAATAAATGTAAATTGCATAAAATTCCAATTATGAAACAATGCGGTAGTTGTGTTTCATACCAACATTAAAATTTTTAAAATATTTAAGGCTGTGCGGTGCAGAAGGATTTATTGTTGGTACTTGATTTTGTTTGAGGAGCCATTCCGGGGAGACACCGAAATCTGTTCTGTGTCTCGCACTTTGAGCTATTATAAAGAGTAAATCTGACTGAGAAAGCTAATAAGGCTGAAACAGCTGTCTCGAATTCCCAACATGATAGTTCAGGGTGCGAGAAACTTTGTTTCCTGCATTTCAAAAAGATTCTTTTTCAGAAAACTTTTGATGCAGTTTAAGCTTTTAAATTACATTAATTGTATATTTTTTTGTTGGGGTTTTGAATTCTTTCTCAAATTCTTTTGTGCACAGCGGTTGCCGGAGAAAGAAATTGAGGCTGTGCGGTGCAAAGTGATTTATTGTTGGTGATTGATTTTGTTTGAGAGGCTATTCCGGGGAGCGAGGATGGTTACTTTTTTGTCTTTGAGCTGCCATCAAGGGTAAATCTGACTGAGATAGCCTAACAAGGCTGAAACATCAGTCTCAGATTCCCAACATGGTAGCTCAGGGTGCAAGAACTTTTGTTTGTATATGTGCATTTCAAAAATATTCCTTTTCGGAAAACTTTTGATGTAGTTTAAGCTTTTTATTTACATTCTTTGTATATTTTTTGTTGGGGTTCTCAATCCTTTCTTTAATTCTTTTATGCACAGCAGTTACCGTGACAAAGAATTTGAGGTTTTGCTGTACACAGTGATTTTTTTATTGGTGCTTGATTTTCTTTCAGGGGCCATTCCTGAAAGTCGGGATGGTTACTTTTTCTTTGTCTCATACTTTGAGCTGCCATCAAGAGTAAATCTGATTGAGAAAGCCTAATAAGGCTGAAACATCAGTCTCAGATTCCCAACATGGTAGCTCAGCAGGGTGCGAGGTATATTTCAAAAATTTTCTTTTTCGGAAAACTTTTTATGCACTTTAAGCTTTTAATTTACATTCATTGTATGTTTTTTCCTTGGGGTTCTCCATCCTATCCTAAATTCTTTTGTGTCCAGCGGTTACCAGGGCAAAGAATTTTAGGCTGTGCTGTATACAGTGATTTTTTTTTGGTGCTTGATTTTGTTTGAGGGGCCATTCCGGGGAGCAAGGATGGTTACTTCTTCTTTGTCTTTGAGCTACCATCAAGGGTAAATCTGATTGAAAAAGGCTAATAAGGCTGAAACATCAGTTTCAGATTCCCAACATAGTAGCTCAGGGTGCGAGAACCTTTGTTTTGTGCATTTCAAAAATATTTTTTTTTCGGAAAACTTTTGATGCAGTTTAAGCTTTTAATTTATATTAATTGTATATTTTTTTTCTCAATTCTCAATGGCAGATTTAATTTCCCAAATCTAAACTAAAAATTTGAGTTTAATATTTTTCTTTTCATAAATAACGTGATAATATTCGGAATATATTATAGACAAGATATTTATTCTTTTGGGAAAATTTATGACTTTACCTTTGTCAACTCTTAAGCATATACATTTATTATTGGCTGGATTTTTTCTTGTGCAATTAATGTTTTTTTAAGAAATTAAAAAAAAAAGATAAAATATATGCTTTTGTATATAAAACATTTTATTTACAGTTCAGTTGGACTTTCCATTTGGTATTGTTGAAATTGTTGAAAACATTTGTTGACTCATAACGTTTAGGTATAAAATAATACAGTGTTTAAAGTCCTGACAAATTCAAGCAACTGCTAACCTTTTATTTCTTTTATACATTTCTTTCTCCAGAACCCCTAAAATTCAGGCAACTGCAAACCTTTTATTTCTTTTATACATTTCTTTCTCCAGTACCCCTAAAATTCTGAAAATTGAATTATGAAATTGTAAAGCATCTGGGATTTGTATTTCCTTGTTTTTAATTTTCAAAATATTCTGCAATTAATTAAATTAAAATGCAAAAACAGTTACTTTTTTGACTATTTATGAGATATTACTCGATATTTTTAACTCAAAAAAGTTTTACAAAAACCTGAAATGACAAAAAAATTCGGAAAATATTTTTTGGTATGTAAATATAAAAAAAATGGAACTTTCTTCTGGGTCTAGACTGGTTTATTAAATTTCAATGGATCCCGAACCATGTTGATATTGTGATGTATAATTTCGCCTGATCCATAGCAATAGGATTTGACTGAAACTGGCTGGAAATTTACACTCACACCCAAAAGTTAAGCACGGAGCGATAAAATGCGAAAAAATGGACAAAAACTGCTTTGATTGATATCAAATGCTGCAATTAAGTAGCTCTATGTTTATTCATGAAACAAAACAAAGAATTACATATAGAGATAAACAAAATATTGTTTATTTTCATAAATTATAAGAATGACATCATACTTGTGTCATTAACAAAATGATGTTTAAATTCAAAACAAACAATAAAAACCGACATCAATAAGGTATGTGAGCACCCCTCACCTGTATACAATGTTTGCAGCGTGTGATCATGCTTATTACGAGGTGATCAACCACCGTAGAGTCCAGTGATCGCCATTCCTCCTGTAGGGCAGTTTCTAAAGCTCTGAGAGCTTTGAGAGTGGCTTGAGATGGGAAACGTCAACATATAGCACGGCCGAGCGCATCCCAAAGATTTTCAATTGCATTTAGGTTCGGCGAGTAAGCCGGCCACTCCATACGCGCAATCCTCTCACTCTCCAGAAAGTCGTCAACGATGGCAGCTCTATGGGGACGCACATTATCCTCCATTAAAACGAAAGAAGGACCAACTGCTAACAGCGTCTGTTTCACAATGGGGTCTAGGACTCATCTCGATACCGTACAGCCGTCACAGAACCTCGCCTGTAGTTGTGCAGGACTGTGCGATATCCCAATAAAATCCTTGCCCAGACCATGATGCTTCCACCGCGGAATGCGTGATGTTCGGTGATGTTTTGGGGCCGATTGCGTGTGCCTTGTTCCCTCCACACCCTTACACGCTTATCATCGGGTTGTAGGGCAAATCTGGACTCATCTGTGAACATAACGTTACCCCAATCAGACAGTCAAATTCACATGCTGGCAGCACCACTGTAATCGTGCCCCTCTGGATTGGACGGATAAAGGAACACAAACTCGTGGTACTCGGGCGTACCGACCATTCATGTCTAGCCTTCGATGAACAGTAGTGGCAGATATCGTCTTACCAATGGCCGATACAACCATAGATGTCACACGTGTGGAGGTGGATCTTCGATTCCGCTTGGCAACAACAGCAATACATCGATCTTCCGCGGGGGTCCGATCTTCCGGCTGCAGGTCTTCGGACAACTGTTTGGCTGGTTTGAAATTGTTTCCATAATCGTGTAATGACGGAATGATGAACACCGAAGAAACGAGCAACATCTGTTACAGACTGTCTTGCTTCAATGCGTTAGTTCATAATTTTAAGTTCATTTAACCATATAAAAAAATTGTTGTTTTCTAATATTTAATAATTGGTTAAATAATAAAAATGATATTCTGTCTGTGAACGTTTAAAGATTTTATTCTATGAGTTCTTCTCCGATCTTTTAAACACAGTTTAATTTATGTCAATCGTAAAAAAAAAAAACTGATTGTAAAAAAATATATAATTGATTTTTGAATGAATAATCCCTTCATATTCATTGAATGAGAGTTTAGGTAATTAGATACGAAATTTTCTCAATGAAATTTTTTTCTTTTAAATACATGAAAATTTAGAAAGATATTTTTTAAGGAAAGTAAATTTGTGTTATCGTTAGAGATGAAAAGAAAATTAAAATTCATTTTATCTTAATATTTTTTCCAGTTTTTTTCCAGTTTTAACTTAATATTTTTTCCATATTATTGTAAAACAAACAGACAGACAAAGTGACTTTATCAGCATTAAGTATCTTTCTAGCAATTGGAATTGAAATGCTTATATTTCAAAAAAGGAAAAAATTATTTACAATTTTTAACACATGTAGGATGCTTTCAAGATTATTTAAGATAGAAGGTTGGCTCCGCAGCCAAAACGGTTTCTATTGGCTAACGCAATGACGTCACCTGGATGCAAGGTTCCATTGCAGTACAGTGACTAGAGACTACAGTGTGGCCAACGGTGGTCTTCTTTTCTATTGGCTAACGCTTCCACCGCCATGTTTTTGCCAACTGGAGCAGAAGTTTATATAAGCCACAGTAGGGATTTTTCACATTTTAACAAAAATTTTTGATTCACATTTGTTCCTTTGAGCGAATTTAATGTTAATTTGAGAAACACAGAAACATTTTTCTTTCAATTTTGCACCCTAAAAACACTAATATTATATATATATAAAATTAAACAAACCTTATATTTTGTGAGCAAAGCCTAATTTTTTTTTTTTTTTTTTT
>JAFIDM010086147.1:0-17458 GCA_023159025.1 Thereuonema tuberculata
AAATCTCAAACATAATATGTAAGAATGTTCTGAATCTCAATCCCAATGTGTATGAATGTTGTGAATCTCAATCAAAAAATGTGTGAATGTTGTGCGGCTTGTATAGTTATGGGGAGTCTTCCTGATATGTGATGTTTTTCTCTTTTTCTAAGAAGAATAATTGACCATAACTTTCCTTATTTCCTTGAAAAGTATGTGCTGTTTCATTTTTGTTTATTTATGAGAAAAAAAAATAAGCTCATTAATTTTAGCTTACTAGATTGAAATTTAAATTTTAACTTTCATTTTTTAGTCTACTACAAGCGCAGACCAGACGAACATTAGATGCAGAACCTCGCCCTCAGCAACGAACTGAAGAGTCGTTACAGACATTTCTCGATATGAATGAAGAAATTAAAAATGACGTACAAATACTCTATTTCAACAAAAAACCGTCATTGTTATCCCGTCTTAGTTGACGGGGCGTATATACTAGTTTATCATATACTTATTATATTCGCATCCTAGCTACTTTATTTGTAATTCCTTTTCATTAATCGGAGAGAAAAAAGTTAGAATAAAACATTTTTGAAATGCGACTTTAAGATGAAGACGCAATGTTCGTTGTTAGTGATTGAAGGATAATTTACAAACTATGTAGTCTAGTAGCTGAAATTTTAGAGACAGGTATATAATTTTATAAGAAGGAGGATAATTCAACGAATAATATGATAAAGAGGTAAGAGCGAATTTAAACAAAAAAAAATACAAAATATATTATCATTAGAGAATAATAATTGTTGTTAATTAAAAATTACTTACTATCTAGTGATCTTCCTGGTGACTTTTATGGAAATTGGATCAACAGCGGCTGAAAACTACCAATACGCGATTTTGCGAAAGGTCCCATTGTAACGATGAACAAACATAAATTACATTGAAATAATTAAAGTTTCTTATTTATTGTTTTGGAACATTTTTTTTTTTTTTTTAATTTGGAAGTTGGAAAGAAAGTTTGAAAGACGCCAACCCTGACTTATTCTAAATATTACCATTGAATCATTTAATACTTAGAAAGCTTAATAAAAATCAATAAGACTTGTTTTTCTAAAATAGTAAACCTGTCTTTAAATTTTCACTTTAATTAGACAGATATATAGTTTTTTTTTAAATTTTATAATAATTACTGCGTTTTAATAACGTATTTTGGGCAGTTTTTATGCTTCCGGAACCTTACCTATTAAAATCAATAGAGATTTCCATGGTTACAACCTTTAACTTCCTCCAACAGAGTCGACTGTTTGTTTCCGCAAATAAACATTCGACTGTGTCTCAAACTGTTATAGATACAGTCAAATAAAAATATAGATGTTACAGTAGACACTGTAAACTAAAACGTATCCAAATTTCAGATCGATCGAGTTAGTAGTTGTCAAACTTCACCGTTTTTTCAGGTGGACAGTGGCAGTTAAGCGACAGATCACCCTCCAATGGTCCTTGGTGAAGTTTAGTTGAAGATTGGGAATTTTTCGCTCGACACGTTCAATGTCCGCGTGGGTTTTAATGGGCAGTCCTTAATTTTATACTTTAGCATAAAACTTTTTTTTTCTACAATTTTTTATGTAAAATGCATTTTAAGAAGCATCACAAATATTGACCAAACCTATAGTATCCTGCATAACGGTATAAAACCACGTCTTGAATACCATGAAGTTTTGAAGTCTATACTGAGTTCAATCTAATAAACACTCATTTCAAGTTAACAATTCATATCAATGAAATAGTTCAAAGTTATCATTACAAGTTCGGAGGAATTTCAATTTGTCTCATTTGAGATTTTGACCCACAATGAAGATTATTGAAAGAAACAAAGATAGAAAGAAAAAGTAAATGCAATATTTCTTTTTTTATGAATTTTATTTATTCTCAACAAGTCATATTAAAAACGAGAAAGTTGGATGTGAGTAAATTACAATCATCAAATTTTACAATTGTCAATAAAATCAATTTAGTGCATATCTTTAAATTAAGCAAAAATATTTGAGTAAATTATTATTAAAGAAAATTATGCTCTAACGTTTTTGTAACATAATTTATTATTGTGTTCAACAGTTTTCAATTTCAATTTACTGATTTTTTGTTTTTAGGTTATCAGCCCATATAAGAAGATGACGAAGGAGAAGGAGCAGGTGAAGGAGCTGAATAACCGGATGAGGCCTTTGCACTTTTCTGGTATTGATTTGATGAAGCTCCAGAACCATAAGCTGGTGCTGAATACGATGGTGCTGGATAGGATGGTGATGAATAGGATGGTGCTGCATACGATTGTCCTGAATAGGATGGTGCTGCATAGGAAGGCGCTCCGTAGGATGGTGCTGCAGGGGCTGCTGGTTTGTAGCTTGGCGCTGAAATAGGTGGATAAGATGGAGTACTGGGTGGATAGGAAGGGGGAGGATAGCTTTTGGAGGCAGGACCACCGCTGTAGGATGCACCACTGCCGTATGGAGCTCCGTAATTAGGAGAACCATAGGATGCAGGGCTAGAAGCGTAGGATGCTGAACTGCCATAAGTAGAGCCGGAAGGATAAGTAGAACCGTAGGGTACTGAACTGTACGAAGAGGGACTATAGGCAGGAGCACTGTAAGCTGCAGATCCTTTGTAACTTGCAGATGAACCGTATTGACCTGCATAAGTACCTCCATATGGACTACTTATTTGCGAATAACTAGGCCCATAAGCAGTATAAGGCGAATAAGGCGCGTATGGATCCATATATGGATTTCCATCGTATGGTGTATTATCGTAAGGGTTAGCATATGATGCAGTACTACCATATCCTGCAGCATATCCTGATCCACTGTAATCCCCATATGGAGAAGAATACTGATTAGGTAGCAGATAGTAAGTAATTGCAGCTGCATAGAATGGGTTGGCTTGTGCATCATAAGAGGGAGAATAGGCTGAATAGGAGTTATCATAGTACGTTGATGCATCATAGGGATTGGCATCATATCCTCCTGGATAAGGATAAGCACCATAGCCACCAGGTCCATAGCTACCAGGTCCATAACCACCAGGCCCATAGCTGCCAGCTCCATAACTACCAGGTCCATAAGTACCAGCTCCGTAACTACCAGGTCCATAAGCACCAGCTCCATAACTACCCGGTCCATAAGCACCAGCTCCGTAAGTACCCATTCCATACGCACCAGCTCCATACGCACCTGTACCATAGCTGCCAGTTCCATAACTGCCAGTTCCATAACCAGGTGTGCCATAAACATCCGCTCCATATGCACCGACTCCATATGCACCAGCTCCATAACTTCCTACTCCATAGGCACCAGGTCCATAAGCACCTGCTCCATAACCAGGCCCATACATACCTAATCCTCCGTAAGCACCATCATAGGGATTTAATGCGCCATATCCTGCACCATAAGAGCCTAAAGAAATCATAGAAAACAAATGACAGTCGGAAAATGTTTTATCAGTATTTTTTTATTTTTGATTTGTATTAATTCAAGTTATTTTAATACTTTAGAAGAGCGAAATGAATACTATGAGATTATTGCTTCCTTATTGTTAATTGTTACATTATATTAATGTTATAAAGATAGTTCGAAATGTTCTTAAATAAGCAAAGTTAATTTTTAGTTAAGTTTTTACCATTTTTGTCTGATTTAACGATTATATTGAAACCTGAGAAGGATAATTTCAATGAAATAAAATGGAAATATAATGAAATCTGCTATTTAGAACGTCAATTAATAGACACTTAGTTGAAATTAAAGGAAAGCCGAAATACAAAAGAACAGATTAGAAATATATATTAATTTTTATTTTATGGGAGCACTGTAGGCAATGCTGAAATGATGATCTCTGCAACTATCAATGCCCATAATGAGGGATTGATAATCTCAGCAATTACAAGACTGAAATTCATGATATTTAGTACGTATATCTTTAGGCGTCATCGGGAGTAATTTTTCTTTAAAATAAAGTCAGATCGGAGTGTTTCTAAAAATAATATAAAAAAAAAACTCTTTATCTTCTCTCTAAATAGCATTCATCGTAGGGAAACCCGATTATCGACTAAATATTTTATTTTTATTTTATATATAAAAATATATTAAATTTTTGGACCTTAAATTTCACTTCGAAACTATTTTAAATTTCCACCCTCCAGTTTTACTAAAATATATATATTTTTAATAAGTATAGTCAATTCATTATGTCTGTGAAGACATGTGATAACTCCTTATATGGTGAACTATTGAGCATTAATTATTCCGTGTACTTCCATTTTAAACACAACGGCTGCTGAACACAGCAGCTTTTGAAGGGTCAATCGAGAGGAATCATTTGTAATGTTATCTCTATCGTAAAACGGCTGAAGCAGCAGGTATTTCATCTCATTCAATATTGTTAAGGAAACCGAAGCCTCGCTTACCATTAAGCCTAACCCATTGTTTGAAACCCCGGGCATGAAAAGAGAGCAGCCGGCATCGATAACAGAAATGGACGACTAAAAACAAACTTTTTATGAAATCGAAAATACGTAAATAATAAAAAAAAAATTCTTAATATTGAAAAACCAACACAAATAATTAAAATAAAACATTGTAAGGCGAGAACAAATAGGATGTAAAACCGGAAGTAACTTACAACGACATTCCAGGAGCGACCAAGCAATAACTCCAATGAAGAAAGGAAATGATAATGATTGGTTAACTGAGATCACGTATTTTAACAATTATAATGAACGGACTATAATGAATATAAATTTTTCTATTAGGAAATCTTTTGTACTTGTTATGCAGTTATTTACTAACTATCAAAATCAAATTTGTTGTTTTCAAGAAATGTGGACATTACATTTCTGCTTAACTATATTTCTGCTGTAAAAAAATTCTACTTTACTTTGCCCTAACTTTGAAATCATAAATGAAAATGCTAATTAGCATTATGTATTACTGTTGAATAGCTTTGATATAAGTTTTCTAAATCCACAGAGAAATGGATATAGTTAACTAGCAAAATTGGTAGTAGAGCATGGTTTTGTTTATTAACTTCAGTGATTCAGAGAGTGGAAATTTCTGGAACTTTATAGAAGTCATTCTGGCTTAAGAGTCTTTAGAAATACTTGTTAACGCAAGTTTATTATTTAGTTTCAAATTGATTTTAATGCTACTTTAATGGCATTGAAATTATTACTAATTAGCACCAAATTTTTATATTAGTCGTAATCATTTTGCTGTAACTTCTCATGTCAATGAAAAATATTTATATTTCTTCCTCTAATTTGGATAAGTTCCCTTCTTCGTATTGTTGTAGAATGACATAATTAGATATCAAGTATAATATCATATCTCTTCCTTAATTCACTTCTTCTCATCATATTTTGAGTTGATATATCTTAAAATATATATTTTTTATGTGCGCAGAAATTATAGTTGATAAAAAAACTGCCGTCGCACAAATTAATAAAAAGGAGGGTTCTTTAAAAGGTTAAAAACATTTAAAAGATGTTTAAAAATGGGGGGGGGAACTACTAGTTTCAACTCCGTTTCTATTGGAGCCTTCATATGTTAAAGAAAGAGAAAAACTAACTTGATATATCTTATATTAAAATAAAAATACAAATAAAAATGGCAAATTTTCGTAAAGTTACTTGCTTCCCTTTTTCAAACCTAAAATACAAATATTAATGATATTAAACAATTTACAGATGTCATTTAGCATGTTATCAAATCATCATATTTTCCTGAATAGATTCATAGTATAATATTGTAATAAACAATAACATTATCATGTTTGCTAATAAAGCTTTTAAACAACCCAATTATCCTAAATCTAATTCTTCAAATCTGACAATACAGTTTAATATTATACTAAACAATATTATTTATAAAGCTTTTAATTAAACCATTATAAATCTACTTCTTCAAATTTAACAATATTTCTGCAATTTATGTTGGATTTACCAATTCATTTGCCAAATTACTGAAATGAAGGACTTGATGTAAATAGTAATTTAAGTAATTTGGCAAATGAATTGGTAAAATCCAACATAAACTGCAGAAATATTGTTAAATTTGAAGAATTAGATTTATAATGGTTTAATTAAAAGCTTAATAGATAATATTGTTTACTACAATATTAAACTATATTGTCAGATTTGAAGAATTAGATTTAGGATGATTGGATTGTTTAAAAGCTTTATTAGTAAACATGATAATGTTATTGTTTATTACAATATTATACTATGAATCTATTCAGGAAAATGTAATGATTTGATAACATGCTAAATGACATCTGTAATATATTTAATATCATTACTATTTGTATTTTAGGCTTGAAAAAGGGAAACAAGTAACTTTTCGAAAATTTGCCATTTTTATTTGCATTTTTATTTTAATTTTACTTTTTTGATAAAGGAAGATATAAGGACTCAAAATAGATATCAAGTATGATTCCAGCATGTAGCAAAATTTTCATCTATGATTAAACTAAATGAATTCACACTAAATAAGAAATATATCTATAATTTCGTATAGACTTGGTAAAGGAATTACAGATATTAGGCAAAGAGCTTATCTGCTACTAACCATTATATAAACAGAATGTATCTATCAAAAAAACTTAGACTTATCAAAATAATATAAATTTTTCTTCTTCTCATTCTGTAGTTCAATATGGGGGAAGAGGTTAAAGAAAATGCAAAAAAGCAACATAAAAAATTGTAAAATTCAAATTCATTATGGAAGCCTCTTACAGGCAATTCCGCCATCCCAATATCCTATCGTATCATATTTCTTCATCAGGTTATGTTTACGATATTTTATATATATATATTTAGCGTTTTATTTTTAAAGTTATACAAGAAACAACAATGAAAATCAATTAAAGTTTTTGTTATTTTGTTTCTATTATCTTTTTTTATTTATTAGATAAAGATTTTATTTTTTTGAGAAAGATTAGATGTTAGACCAGTAGTTGTATTAATTTTTTCAGAAAATATCGAACAAAATGTATTCAATATTTCTTTTGAGAGAGTTATACAAAACTTATAAAACTGGAGAAGGGACTTAGTCACAGAAAACCAATAGTAATTTAAGCTATACGTAGAAAATCTTACCTGCATATGCATCACTGGCCTGGTAAGGAAGGTTGCCGTATGTTGCAAGTGGTAGATATGTTGAAGTTCCATAACCAGCGCCATAGGCAGCACCGTACCCAGGACCGGATCCATAAGCTGCTCCTGCTCCATACGCTGGTCCAGAGCCATAAGCTGGCGCTGTGCCATAAGCTGGCGCTGTGCCATAAGCTGGCGCTGCGCCATAAGCTGGCATTGATCCGTAAGCAGCACCTGCTCCATACGAAGCTCCTCCATAGGCTCCTCCATAAGTACCTGAGCCATATCCTACAACAGCATTTTTAGTGGGATGAATTTGGATGGCATAAAGAACCAGCAAAAAGACCCAAGAGGCCTTCATCTGCAAGTAAAAAATATAAAAATAAAGCAGACAACAAAGAGCAGTTCTAATTAAAAAAAAAAAAACATTGATAAAAGTTAACATAGTCAGTGAAACCTCGATATAATGTCTTGTATGAGAACCAAAAAAATCTGACTATTCTACTGAGAATGTATTGTATCAGGGAAACCCCTCAAATTTGCTACAAGTCACATACATTCATTTGAATCACAAATATTCAATGTGAGATATGAAAAATTCTACAGTTATAGTATATTTACATATGAATAAAAAATTTAGCAGCAAAAACAATCTTACCTTGTCTGACAATGATAAACAATTAAAAATTACAAGAAAAAATACGTATGTAATAATTAAAATTTTGATCTTTTGGGATATCTGGAAAGTTAATATCTACAGATATCTCGAATTCTGTAGACACTTCTTATGAAAGAAAAGATATCCTTAACCATTTATTTATGGTAAATCTTCGGTAACTACAAAGCAAACGAAATCAGAAGAAATCAGATGATGACTTTAATTAAATTCTAATACAGTATTTTTTAACCAGACAAATATAAAATTAGCTAATTTTTATTTTTGCGAGTTCTTCAAATTTAGTAATTTTAATTATCTTCCAAAATGCCAATAAAATGTCTTTCGTAATGAATAGATGCCGTTTTTACTTGCGTCGATACACTGATAAATGCATACAATGAATCTAAATTTGAGTTTAATGCTCTTGTAATACTGTAAACCGTCCATTATTTTAATTATCGACGGGGTCAGATGAACCATGGTTCTCTAAAACATATAAATTTCCTCTTTTTTTAAATTCTCTACGTTCATACAAACAAAAAACACGGACTTTCTATCAAAATAAATTTAAGAATGTTAAGTTATGTATTTATGTACTACAGAATGTTTATCTTATGTTTTTATAGTCTTTTTTTTTTAATTCATTTCACCCACTTAAACTTAATTTACATTTAATCGTGCTGTTCAACTCTCCTGGCTCTAACGTCCTCTAATTACCATGGATAATCGAAGTTCTAATATATTATTATTTCAATAAGTAATACTTTTTTAATATTTTGTAAATATTGTTGAAAATTGTAAGATTATTAAAAGTAAACATGTCTTGCATTCATTAAGATTTTTTTTAAAAATTTATGAGGACTGTTATTAACAAGTTAAGTGTAACATAGGTATATAAGAGACTTTTGATGTTGTTTCATCGATTTTAATAATAAAATATAACAGTAAATTTAAACCCATCTTATGTCCGCTTTTGGTTTAGCAATCTCTAAATTAAAAAGTTGTTCCTTACATTGTGAAACAATAATATCTTGCGTTTTACAAGATCAGAACTTTTTGGAATGGTTTCTGATATGAAATGTCAGTAATTTAATTCTTATAGCCAAATCAAAACGGTCCTATTTTTCGACATAGTTCTAATTACTGTCCCTACCACTGAAGCTCTAAGATCCTGTGGTTTGCATCGCCATTTTGAGGTGGCCTTAGAACTTCCTGTAAAATGTAGGGAATTTCAAAGACAGGTGATCACTGAGCACCAATCAGAACCGGTGAAGCTGTGACATTCCCACATCATCTCACTATCGAACCAGTCGACGCCATTTTGACCACTGCTTCGATTGAAGTCAAGGTTATAATGAATTAAGTTCCGCAGTTGGGTGATTATCTTCGAAAAATAAAATATTTTTACTGAAATAAATTCATTTCAAACATCAAATTGTGCAGCTGTCAATTTTCTAGAGATATTTTTTATTTCTTATCGAAGCTTCATCGAATTCGCAAAGGTCTGTGGGAGTATTTGTGACTGTTTGAAAACTTAAAACTTTGCAATCGAAGTACTCTCCGCTTAATCGTACATAATAGAGATGATAACATGCAATATACAATTAGATTCAAACATATTGACAACTTGTTAAAAGTCATTTCATATTCTACGGAAATTGCATTGCCCGAAGGCGTCTGTAAGCAGTAACAAAAGTGGAAAGTGGAAAGTTTTAAATCTCGTCGCTGATTGGTTCATGGCTCTAAAAAGCAGCGCCAATCACATGAAGCGTTGCTTCACATTTCAGTGACCGTTGATTTGGAGAATGAATAAATGAGAGAAACGTATCATTGAAAACAATGATGAGTTCAGAGAAGCAAAATAATGAGGAAAAAATAGGACAGTGTGATTTGGCCACTAGAATATAAACCCAAATTATTCCTCTAAATTTTCAGATCATAGAAAACGCCTTCTTTCTGTTTATTGTAAGAAAGACGCTCTTGTTAATTATTTCCATGTAGGAAATAGCTCTTCAGGCACTCAACGAATAAAAGAATACAATTAATATTTAAGCCATACAATTTAGAAGTAGCCAAAGGATCGTAACTTTTTGTTTTAGATAGCGGAAAGTAAATTGTGGTAAATTGATCAAGTATAAATAATGCAAGTTTTCATGTAACTGTAAAAAATGTCTGAAAACAGATAAACCAGAAACTAATGTGCAAGGATTGCTAGATTTTTGGGATTACATATCTTTACTCATACATAGTAAAATAAAATTACTTTTTTGATAGAAATCTTAATTTTAAAATAACAGAGATAGTTTTAAGTTTTGGCAAGACCCGAAAGCTTCATTTGGCCAAGTTAAGTTAATCTACAAAGACTAGGATGTAACCGAACATCAATTGAGAATCTTTAGAAAATGTATTTACAATAACGCCATCTGGCGAAAACGAATGAACGAAGACAGCATATTCCTAACTGAAATAAAAGTAAATATAGGAGGGAAAATAGATTCAGTGTAGCATTACATCGAAGTCTCACTGCAATTTAAAGAAATAGAAAACAAATGATAACTTCTGATTACTTACTTTAATGTATTTGGGGCTCTTCTGCGATGATTTACTCAAATCTTTATAAGGAAAACAGATGATACGAGCCCAGTAAATTGTATTTACTTCAATTCTTTCATTTAGTTGATCAAAATTCACGGATTATCAAACAAACAAAAAAAAGAGCAAAAGAAATGCAAACGTAATTCACCAAAAAAGCCCAACGTGACAAGACCTGATAACAACTGTACATTTTTGTTATTTCAACATTTCTGTTTAGTTTGTGTAGTTTCTGCAATGTAATTCATAATATACCTGTAATAACCTAATCTTTAAAAATAATAAACTGAAAATAATAATAAGCTAACTACAAGTTAATCATAATATTTCTGCAGGACTTTCCAATATTCAACAAAGCTGCAACAAGCTGTCTTGAAGATGTATCTTAGTTTCATAATAAATTTGTTTGATATCATGAAGTAACGTATTTGATAATAAGAACTGTTTTAAATGTTTTGATTTGTTTGTAAATGTGAAACGACCAGCCAATTCTTGATTCAGTAAAAAGGAAAAACAAATGTCAACTATTTTCCAAAACTTGTGTCTTAATTTTCTTTTAAAACATTTAAATACCATAAAATTACTGTGGAGAAAAATAATATCAAATATATTAGAAAACTGCAGTACATTGAAAATTAAATGAATAGTAGATTTCACTTAAAATAGAGAAAACTTTTAATGAAATCTGGGATTTATATTTCAATGGAAATTTAATATTTTTTTTTTATTGAATCGCAGTATTTTTAAATTTGTTTTACCAAAATAAATGAGTAAAAAAGTAAATATTAATTCGATAACGAAACTGTTAATAAGAAATCTTAAAATTAAGTCAATTTAAAGTGACAATAATATTATAAAAACTCAAGCATCTGTTAGGGAACTTATTAATCACCCCTCCCCCATTCTTAAGGGGTAAGAAGTAAAGGTATTACGTCATATTTGAATAAAAAAAAATCATTGGTATCTTATATAACTAAACACTTACAACTAATTTAACTAATATAACTAAACTAAATGAATTGTCAATAAAAATGTACATTGCTTTAAATAAGTTATTTAAAATCATTAGAAATTGTCCCAAAAATAATAATAAAAATAATAATAATAATTGTCCTAATAAATGCAATGAGAAAACTTAATAATTTAAATAATATATGAACTATCTATATTTCTACAAATATTCGTTATTTTTTTCATTTATTTCTCGTTTAACTTTTGATTTATTGTTTTATTATAATGCCCGAAATAATGCTATAACTAACACGAACTACTGTACATCTTAAAAATTTTTATAAGACATGACAAAATTATAATATTAAATTTTTATAGCAAATCAGTCAGAAAACTTTCTCTAATTTTATTTTTTTATATTATTAGTTTTTTTTAAATGTTGATTCTCTTGTAAATCCACCATGAAGTCTTAGCTTTTTTGTTCTTCTGCTATTTTTTTTTATTACTGATTTTGTAAACGTTGTATTGGATCCTTTATATAAGAAATTTGACCTTAAAAAATAGAAAACAAAAATTTGGATATTTCAGTCAGCGTGAACTACATACCCTCCAAAAAAAAAAAAAGAAAAAAAAAACAAAACAAAAAAAACCACAACAAAGAATTAATACTGTCTCTGAATTTTGTGGTAATATTTTATATTTTATGTGGCAATGGGAAGACAAATGGAACCTCCACAAATCGAAACTAAAAACAATAACACACATTAAAAATGAACAAAAGGAAAATTCTTGTGCTTGGCTCTGCCAGCCTCAATGAGTTTTTAATGCGCATTTAAATGAATAAAAAGCGCCTAAAAATGCATAAACACATTAAAATTTCAGACCAATGTTCATTATTGACATCTCAAGACAGCCTGTTTCACGCCAACTTGGCGAACATCAGTTGAGAGTAGTCAGAATGAACAAGCAGGTCTCATAACGGAGGTGAATTGATGTGGCAATGGGCGATCATCGTTTCACGCTGTATTGGCAATCATCGGCTGAGAGTAATCACAAGTGAACAGTCAGGTCTCAGTACGAAGGTTATAATAATGTGAAGAAGAATGTAACACTTTCAAAAATTAAAACTAAAATCAATAAATACACCTTAAAAATAAATAACTAAAAAATAAATGAATAATAATATTTTTGGAAGTGTTACATTGTGCTTCACCATTATATATTTCTAGGTTCATTGATTAAAAATTCTTTACAAAACTAAGCACGAATATTAAATTGTATTTTGCCAATAGATATTTCTCTTCCATTAAACTCTATTGCAATTTTCTTTGTTACATCCTCTTTATCCGTTATTTCCTTTAGCTTCCTTTCCAAGTCTTTTACATTACAAAATTGCCCAAGTACTGCTATTATTTATAATTTTCTGCAATTTTCCATTTTACTGCATTAATTCTGTACTGAAAGCTTTAAAATAGCACAACCGCAAGCGACGCGAGTGAATACTGAAATTCTAAAGCGGTTGGTAACAACATGGGGAAATGACGATCTTTCTCTGATTAACATCATCGAAGCCTGTTAGGATTACGAAAACTAAAATGGAAAAGAGGAAGGTTTTCTTCTGAGTATAATCAAGATTCCATTATATATAGAATTAATTACAGCAAGAGAAAAAAAAGTTGGGAAGTTTCGTTACTGCTTTGCTGTTTTCAGTAATTTTTGTTGTTATTGTTAACAATTTTGAGGATTAAGACTTTAAGCAGAGAGTGGTGAAGCGGAGTTTCTTACCTTGTATTCGATGGCCTTCCAGTTACGAAGTACACTTGTCTGGCGATGTAGAGAAATTAAAAGGCCATCCAATATGGTGCTCCATCGACTATATATATCAAGTATCTAATAACACTTAGGTTGCGTGACCATCCAAAGCAAACCACCTCAGTTTTCATAGTTTTAAGCACGTTCAGCATTGGATTGCTGGCATTTTTCAACTTGCAAATATTAAATAAATGGCAAAAATAAAAATTCCACTCTGACGTATTGAAAAAAACCTATACTTTCTCAATTTTTCAGTATATTTTAATGTTTCTGCTTAGAAGCGGCATAATTTTAAACTAGAAGAAAAAAAAAACCTGGGCTTTGAGTAGACTGTTAAAATTGCTTCCGAAAATTTGCATAATAAATACAGTGTTACCTCCTTTAACGGACACCCTGAATAGCGGACACCTCTAATTAGCGGACATTATTGCGGGTCCAAGTCCCTTACGATAGGACATTCCATGTTATCTACTCCGAATAGCGGACACTCTGAATAGCGGATAGTTATTTAAAAAAAAAAAAAAAATTTCGATTAACATTTCGACAAACACATCATGGTTGTATTTACATCGGTGACCCATACATTGATACATTGTATCGGTGTCCCACCATACATTGATATGATGTATCTGTGTCCCATGATTCAATGCACGAATCTGAGGCCCTTTTTTTCACTGCAGTTGCTTTGTAAATGTCAATACCTCATAAAGCTATCCTATAAACGTGTTGATTAAATTTAGTGCGAATTAAAATGGCGTCAAACAGAAAGAGATTGGCACTGAAAGAAAAAAACTCTTCACTGTTCTTGAAGTTGCTGAAAAAGAAAAGCTGAGTGTGCGTTGTCTTGCTGAACGTTTTAAAGTTGCAAAAACTCAGATAAGTGAACTTTTGAAGGACAAAGATGAGATTAGAAAAATGTGGATGGTGATTTCAAGCTAAAATTCGAAGAATTTGAAGTTTCGTAAAACTGAAACAAGCAAAATCGACGAAGTGATCATAAAATGGTTCCGCTGTGCTCATGAAAAGAACAATCCTATAAGCGGTGTTTTGCTTCAAGAAAAAGCCAGAGAATTCGGTCAAACTTTAGGATTGGACACGTTTAAGGCATCAAATGGATAGCTAGAAATGAATTCTCTATATACTGTAATTAATTTGTCATTATTTTAAGTAAGACAAACGGATTAGCACTCATTTAAAAAGGAATCTAGTAAATAATTTGTAATTGTTCATATTCTCTCATATCGCAATCGTAATTGTAGAAATTTAAATAAGATTGTACGAAATTTTTCATTAAATGACATGCTATAAGCTAAAAAATGAAAAAAAGATAGTCCTCCCCAATAGCAGACACCTCCCTATAACGGACGAAACTTCCGGTCCCGTGACTGTCCGTTATTCGGAGGTAACACTGTATATACACATATGTTAAGATTGACGGTATTTAAAATTGATTAATACTACGACGCTGTAGGATTATTAGGAATTACAAATTTATTGTTTCGGTTTAAGAACTAATGGAGCTTTTACCTATCGCTCTTTTAAAGTTTTCAAAAAATAACTCTTATAACATTTACGGTTTCAAGTATTGAAAATATGATTGTGCATTTATACATGAATTTTCACAAGCAAAATTTCATATTTCTAGCTACTGTAGATTTTGATAAAACGGTTTACCAAATGTGATCTGGTTGGGAATGGAAAGACACGCTTCGCTCATCTTAATAAACAGATAAAACAATAACATATTCCGTATAGTGCTTTAATGTAACTAACACATTGCTCATCAAAACTTAAGGGCCAATAACCAAAACTAATTAAAAATTAAGTTGATGGTATTTCTATACAAGTTCATGAAATGTAGAAATTTAACCAACATGACAATTAGAAAACCGTCTTGCTTAAAAAAATGTATTCACTTAAATAGCGTTTTGTATTTCCAACAGTTATCTCGTTTTGTTGTCAGAGGACGCAGAAGCATCAAAACAATGAAAAGACGTCAGAAAAACTGGTCTACATTCAAGGAGTGGTGTAGCTTTGCTGTGGTTTAGTTGATTTTATAATGAAGATTTTCTAACATACGTCATAGTTTCGAAACACAAGTTTTTTATTCTGTTAAATAAAGCTCTTTGAAGTTCAGGATGAATCAGAAGCAAAAGAGCAAAAGTGATCTTTTATGAGTCTAGATAATATTGATATTGAAATTTGGTATCAGAGACAGAAAGGATTGGAATAAAAAAGAAGAATAGGATTTTAATACAACTTAGTTGAAGACAATAGCCATCCCAACAGTTGCTGTTAAAATGTCATTGGGTCAGTAAATTCAAAACTTACCTTTTATTCATTTATTTAACTTCGATCAATATTACAGTGTAGGATGCAAATATTCCTTTTATACATTTTCGTTATAAGCTTATCGAAAGATGGCATTTTCTGTATATTCAATCTTTTCTTAAAGATTTGCTTCTGTTAAGACAAAAAAAAATTGTAGGAGATAACAAACAAAAAGATGGAAGCGATTTGCAAATGTTTTGAAGGATATGTAACCACAGAAAATCTCAGGACGTAATTCACTATGATTTCCAAAACAAGAACACAAGAGACTCTACTTAAATTTTGATTCTAGTCGTTTCACAGAACTTTGTTTGTTTGTCGTTCAGGAGTACATTTCAAAAGCTTGAAATCTGTGAGTATGAAACCTTGTACAGTTAGCAACGCATTGCATTTTAAACTCGATCCGTTGTTAGCCTTAGTTGGCGCAGCATGGCCATAGTTCCTATTGTGCCATAAAATCTAATTAATAAAAAAAAGATCTGAGTTTGTGGTCTGGCATTATTGGAAGAAATATTTTGTTTTTCTGTGTACAACATCACGAACTTTTCTGATGGCAAAGGAGAGATGCTACAGTACTTTGCCTGATGATAGAAGTGTAAGCAAGCGGAATTGACAACTTCAACTTGAGAATCATTTTAAGTTATTAAATTTTTTGCCCAAATAAGCAATATTTCATAGTTAAGAATGTTTGATAGAAGTATTTTTTTATATAGTTTGATTTAGAAAGTATATTTTTAGAAAGTATATAGAATAAAGTCGATTAATGCTTATCTAAATAGATAATTTTAGGTTACTTTGAAAAATGTGCAAACAATATAAACGAAACATGTAAGTTTTTAAAGTAATACCTTTTTTTTCATTTATTAATACATGCACTGCACTGTAATCTTATTAACGGGCATAAATGATAGAAATGAAGCATTTCTAACACAATAACACAAAGAGATGCAAAGCGAACCGCATGTATGAGGATACTGACCTCAGCGACACCGCAGTTGGAAGCCGGTTGGATAATAGCGCATTGCCGCTAAAGAGCCATAACACCGAAGCAAGCGCCGTAACTTCGGCGTAATGATGTCAAACCAATAGCCAGTAATTCGAAGAGCCGTAACTTAGGGCATGACTTAGTTGAAACGGCATTTATGCATAACGTTCTAATGCTAAATTCTCGCCATCAATACTGTCATGATCTTATGAAGGAAAATGTTTGAAATAGTAGGTGAAATGTTGTCTGACATATGTTATTAACATATGGAATTGAAAGCTTTGAAGAGCGCCCCTCTCATCAAATTCAGGCTCAGATATCAACTGCAGTAAAGTCCCTCCCCCTCCCACGCCTAGGGTCAAATCGTAAATCATATAAGGGTGCTTCTGCAAAATGTGCCTAAACTTTTAATTTTCTTAAAAACAACAAAAAATAAAAAATAAAAATAGAAATTGGGAGTTTTCCAACGGTTTTATCTTAAGAAAGTATTTCGGAATCACTTCATTCCAAAATCACCAAAATTCGTCTTAATTTCACTGTGTCATTCACAAAAACCTAAAATATTTACTTAAAACGTAAAAATGCAATCTAAATTGATCCTGGGAACTCTTAAACTGATTTAGGCTTTTTTTGTGACGAATTATAAGTCGTTTCCATTATTTGTCTATCAAATCTCGCATTATACTGTGCCTACAACACAAAACAAGAAACAAACACACCTACATCGAATAATGATACAAGACGTTTTTCTCGAAAACTATTCATTTCCGGACCCATGCTTATACGAACTTTTTTGTTTCGTTTTATGAGCAGAATCTATGGAATCACTCTGTTTAAATTGATAATGTTTAATTTGTTGTGGGTATAAAGAATAATAAACATTGACATTTACATATTTTCACAATCATCGTTCTGGTAGATTTAATTGCAAAAAATAGCCTAGAAGTGATAAGCTAACTCATATATTTTTTTTTTCGGTTAAGACCGGGCCACTTTAATGGCCGGACCCCGG
>JAFIDM010086148.1:0-17247 GCA_023159025.1 Thereuonema tuberculata
AAACTCATTATTGTAATAATATAGAAGTTTAATATGTTGTAAACAATGCTGTAATAATTGAGATGTTTAAAATGTTGAAATGATGTTAATTGTATATACTATTACCAGATTCGTTATTGTATATTACGAAGAGTTTTTCCATATATTTAAGCCTGATGAAGCAGTTAAAAAACAATAAACTGCGAAATATTGCGAAGATAAAAGGAAGATGTATTTTGTATCATTAATAATAATAGATTATATTGCAAATGACGCGAATAAATCCCAAATGTTCAATAATTCTGATACATTTAAATAAGTAAATCTTTTGTTTTGAGAAATTGTTTTCTAATTAAATTTCTATATTTTTTAAGCTGTTTTCATTTTCTTTAACTAATAACTATTTTTCATAAATATTAACTTCTTCCTACCTTATCACCATAAAAGAAAATACAATATCAACAATAATGGCAAATTTTCGGAATATTATTTAGTCAATTCCTTTTTCGAGCCTAAAAACTGAAAAACTAAAGACAATGGGATTCACATGATTATCTAACCACAATACAACATGTTACAAATAACAAATAACTGAAAACATATGCTTAATATTACATAAATACATTGTTATCCAACAATAACAAACTGCACCAAGAAAGACAAAATCACTTAGACAATTCCTCAAACAATACTTCATTGAAAGATTGTTCAAAATAAAACTTTGACAACTTATCATTTAAAGTCATAAACCTAGGATCTAACTTAACCCCATTGCTCCCATTGATGTTCCTCCCTTTAGTATTCCTAGTAATCATGCTTTCAATTAAGTTACGAAGTTTGAAATCACTCTCTGTTTGAAGAATTTGAACTGCCTGGCTGTCCCAATTTTACTGAATGTTCGTCTAATTCCGATATATCAACCTTTTGGTTTCTCACATAACTGGCGTGTTCCCAAACGCGTTGTCTTATTGTTCATTTCGTCTCCCCAATATAAAAATTAACACACGATCCACATTTCACTTTGTAAACCAACCCCATTTAATTTTGACTTTCTTTACAATTCAATTTGCTGCATAAAATATTTCTTAATTTGTCTTTGTAAATGAATTCTAATTCTATACCATATTTCCTACAAATTTTCCTCCATTTTGAACTATAGCTATTAACATAAGGAATCCAAACTCTATTTACCTTTCTATCGTCCAACTCCTTAATTTTGAATTTATTGTAATCATTCAATGCTTTATCTACAAAAGGATCCGTTTAACCATTATTTTTTAATAATCTTTTCGTGTTCCTTGTACTATTGCCAAAATCTTCTTGTAAGTTAGAAGACACATCTATCCTTCTTACATAATTTTCAAAAATGTTTCTTTTAATATGCCAGCTATGGCCTGAATTATAATTCAACATGTAATCACTGCTGAAATCCTTTCTGTAATGCTTCAATCTTAAACCATTAGCTCTTTTAGTTAAAGTCATATCTAAGAAATTTAAACTGTTATTATACACTTCTTCCTTTTTAAAATTTAAATCATTATTTTTGTTCAACATACCATAAAAACCGTCAAACCGTCTGACGATGCCGTACCAAATAATAAGCACGTCATCCGCGTACCTAAAATACTCAAAATCAAATTTCGTGTTCATCAAAATGTCCTTTTCAAAATCATTCGTAAAAATATTGCATAATGTACCCGATGGGAGGGGGAAGAGCCCATCGGGAAACCCTTTACCTGTTTATAAATTTTACCATTTTGAGAAAAATATGTGTTGATGGTTATTAACTTAACCAAGTCCATAAATTCTATATTGTTCAATTTATAGGACGCTAGAAGGATGTTATTTTTAAATGCCATTTTTTCTAAGATCATCAAGGTCTCATCTACAGCAACGTTTGTGTACATGCTCTCAACGTCGAGTTAGAACATGTGAAACTTTCTCTTGTTGTTGAATAGATGATGTAATTTGCTTGCGAAATCTTTAGAATTCTTGATCAATACATCCTCCCTTGGAAGCTTCAATTTGGAAATTATCCTGTTCACAAATCTGGCAAAATTATATAAAGGACTGCCATATGCGTTGATTACTGGCCTGATTTGATAGTCTTTTTTGTGAATCTTTATGCGACCTTCCCATCTTGGGGTCTGACACGAGTCTTTCAATAAGTCTTCTTTCTGCAAATAACTAATAGAGCCATTGTCGAACAGATTTTGGAAACTTTCTTTAACTTAGACTAATCGTGGGATTATCGTCTAATAGAGAGTAACAATTTTCCTCAATCAAACTATCCAATTTATCGATGAATTCCGTCTTATTCATTATAACTAAATGATTGCCTTTAAATCAGACATGGATACATGGATCTTCTTATCATTCCCAATGTTCACTAATATGTTTATTTCTTCTGACATTAAGTTTAACTAAGTTATTTTAGTATTTTCAATTTTCAGTATGTTGAGATCACTAATAATGTTTGATTTTGATTCATCATCTAAGTTCTCTGATGCAGCTTGTAACTTGGCAACATTCTTAATGTCAAACAAATCGATCTTGTCATACACAAAGTCAAGTCCTTTGTTCAATAATTCCAGTCACTTCTTATTTAATTTCCTGTCTTTCAAGTTAACGACATAATTTGACATTCCTATTTGATCTTTTATGCTCAACTTTTTTAATTTCTTATGCCTTTACCTATGTTTAATTTCCAAGCATTTCTCATGGTTTCAGTTCATGACTCTCATATAGTCATCATTAGATAAATTTCTTTTCAAACCTTTCTTTATTATTTCTTTCTGGTTAAGTAGAACACGAATGAGATCTCTCACTCCTTTCAGTTTGTCTTTAACCAGTTCCAGTACAATGCGTACTGGAAAACTGGACACCTAAACCGTTGAGAATTTTAAACCCATACTTCAAAGACTGATATTATAAGGGAAAGAAACTGAAAAGGAACTGGTTAAAGACTGATTGGAAAGTAACTAGTCATCTAACTATTTATTAAATAAAATAATGTGTCAAATGATTTGTTTATAATAAGAATCAAAAAATTGATCAACAATATATTGCAAATCACGCAAATAAATTCTAAATGTTCAAAATTCTGCTACATTTAAATAAGTAAATCTTTTGTTTTGAGAAATTCTTTTAAAATTAAAATTCTGTATTTCTTAGGCAGTTTTCAATTTCTTTTTCTAATAGCTATGTTAATTTAAATGTTTTTTTTTTAATTAGAACTGAATAAAGTAGAATTCTCCCAGTTTAGCATTTCTTTTTTTTTCTATAATCTAATTTTTATCCTAACTCCATTAAAAGTCCTTACAGAAAGATCCTTATATAAATCGTTGACTAACAGGAAAACTATATTTGCTAATTTGATGTCTTCTCTCTATTAAGCAATTAGGCCGTAAGTATTGTAAATATTTTTGTGGGAAATTTATTTTCTTCTTCCCTTAATGAGAAAATTAAATTTAAAATAACGTCTAGGCTTTGAAATATTTTATGTTATTCGAAAACGAAAGTTCAAAATTGTTCAATTGTCATGTGACGTAAAAGGTTGTAACAATTAAGATCTCGTGGAGATGACTAATGAAAAAGTTGAATTGTTAGGATAAAGGAACTGAAATCCCTGATTAAAAAAAATATAAAATGGCGTATTACGTTTGGCAAACGAAGATTAGCTTGAGGGCTATGTTTGCGATTTGATAATATCGGAAGTATCAAATATCCGATAGCGCTTGTAATGCATTTGATTATCCAATGGAAAGTTTTAAAGTTTTAACTGAAACAAAGTAAACTAATTTTAAGCTTAATTCACAGTATGAGCGATAAGTTAAACCTAACCAAAGGAACTCAACGAAGAAGACATCATACTGGATTCGATTGCTGGATACAACGAACTGGAAGTTGTAGAAACGACTAGGAAGGTATCTTCTTACAACGCAGTAAGTTACAACTAAGGAGAGTGCTTATGAATAGATTTTTCGTCATTAATGTAAGTTGAATCTTTATTACATTATGTCTCTCAACGCAGTTTTGGAAACACGCCAACACATTAGGAAATCAAATGTAATTGATAAAGTGAAGTAAACAAGCACAAGTTTATATCAAAACCAAAGAACTTTTAGATCAAAACCTTAAGCAAAAGCAAATGAACATTCTACTAAAGCATTTTAGTATTAATGATGTTAACTATTACTAGAAGAGTAAATTTCTACTAGGACTTATTGAAGATGGAAATTCTTCGAATGAATACTAGTGAAAGTCAGATTAATTGAATTTAAAGAACTATTCCATTAACACATTTAAGTAAACCACAACGAATGTTACTTGTACAGAATTATGAAGATTTTGATTATTAATAATTATTGATAAAACTGAAGAATTTTAAGTTGAAAGTTTTAGAGACTTGAGAACAAGAATTCTAAAGTATCAAAGAAAGTGGTATTTGCTATTCAAGGTTAAAGATAAGTTGAATTGAAGATTTGATTTAAGAAAGTGATATCAAGGTCCAGATTGATGAACCTTCCCCTGGGGTTGGCGCCCCCTCGTGGTATCCAGCTAATACCTCCTATTGTAGGAGGCCGTCCAAACCCTGTATGGGTGTTACGGACGATAACTAACTAACTAAGATTAATGAACACTAGCTTAATACAAGAGATAGACAATGTTAATTATATGAGTATTAAGTGAAATAATTGCATTAAGGATAAATGCTGAATGTTAAGTTTTATGACATCCCATTTTCATAGTAAAGATTCTTTACCAAACAAGAAAAGTGAACATTAAATCTTGGATTTTATTTCACATGAGGTGAAAACCAATTTTATTACCAGACGAAGAAACTTTCAGTGAATATTAATTAATGGGAGTCCATTAAAGTACACCATTGTAGTTTAATTGCCAAAGTTACAAAAGTTATTGTAATATTTAAATCTATAAACAATTTTATTTAGTCACTATGTGTTTATCTTTCATTCCTGCTAAGTGTGAATTAATATTATTCTGCTACACAAGTATATGCGAATGATTTCATTAAAAGGCTACAATCAGTAACACGTTGGGGATTTAATACATGAGTAGATAATTTAATTATTAAGATCTCTACAACTCAATTTATCCTAATTATAATTTATTTCAAACCATTATCATTAGGTTAATTCCCCACAATTTTTATGAAACACACAAACTTAGGATTCTATCTCTATGCAACTGATTGCAGGATATTTCTTCTACTGTATTTTTGTTCAATTTTAATGTTTTCTTTTTTTTTTAATTTAATATTTCTTATTAAATTGATCGTTCCTTAAACAATGCCGGACTTTCTTGAAAAGAAGTGATTTTTCAGATTAATGATGAAACAACTTATTTCTTCTTTGGAAGTAAAAAATGAAAACTTTTCCTTCTTCACAGCATGGAAGTTATTCTTTAATTTGTTCAAAAGCTATTGGGTGAAGTCATTTGGTTTCTATTTTCAACACATTTGAGAAAATAGAAGAAAGAAAGAAGTACATTTCTTTACTGGACCAAGAACTTTTGGAATAATAATGGGATAGGACTACATTGAACAGACAGTATTACTCAAATCTGATAGATAGTTTTTAAAATATGGTGACCATCAACATCGCAGAATATCCTTTTTACTTTTAACTTAGAAGCACGTTCAGAATATTGAGTTTTATGAGGGCTCCAAGTAAGATAAAAGAAAATCACTAATATTGATCACCTCGTGATGTATGTGGATCAGGATAAAGGAAACTCACAAACTTTAAATTTTTTGATTTTACTTATATTAGAAAATAAATGTCCTCATCTTAGATTAGAAGGAAAGATAACGATTCTATCTTAATGCAACTGAATGCTGGATGAATCATGAGACTAATGATGAAACAACTTGATTCCTCCTTCAATTGTAACAAAAGAAAAGTTTTTCCTACTTCACAGCATGGAAGTAGTTCTTTAATTGGTTTAAGAACTATTGAGAGAAGTTGTTTTTTCTATATTTTCAATAATTTCAAGAACAATTAGAATAATAATATAATAAGAACATATCGAATTTTTTTTTTTTTTTATCGACTAATTTTTATCTAACTCCCAGATTCCTGACATTTTAGCTCAGGGTGCGAGAACCTTTTGTTTACTTATGTCCAGTTTTGTATTTATTCACTTTATTATATGGCTGCACGTTAAACTTTTTTACTTCCATTAAAATTTCTTTATGGAAAAATTCTTTCCTTTATAGAAATATTTGGCTCATGGTAAATTATATTTCCTAATCTGATGTTTTCTTTCTATTAAAACAAATGCCTATTTAGTACGTAAGTATTTCAAAGATTTTTTTGGAAACACAAAATTTAATGTTTTTGATTTTACTTAGATTAGAAAACAAATGTCCTCATCGTAGATTACAGAGGGTTGTTTACAATCTATGGTAACGATTTGCATGGCGCGTGACGACGCACCCAATCACAGTAGGTATGCAAATTTATGCAAACGTACAGGTGAGTACTTAAAGATTAGTGTGGAGGGGTGCGGGTTAGTTTGTTCGGAGAAATGCCGCCGGAAGTGTCACAGTTTTGGGAAGGGCGCGTTACAGCCCTTTCCGACGCGAAATTTAGTTATTCCGCAATAATTACGGCATGTAGAAAAAGATGTTTCACCATTTCGAAGAAAAGAGTTCATAATGTGTGGCCGGTGTTGGTTTGGCCCGTACAGGACAGATTTCCGGGACTGAAAAGCAAGCAAATCCAAGGACACCTATTAGTCGCACAAAGACTGTCATTCAGAAAGTCAAGAAAATGGTGACGGGGAACAATCCAGCGACCCAAAGGACCATTGGTGCGAAGGTAGGAACATCTCTTCGTACCGTAAACAAGATTATCCTTTAAAGATTTGGGACTTCAAAAGAGACATAAAAGCAAGGTTCACAAGCTCTTACCAAAGCACATTTCAGAACGTAAGACAAATTGCCAGAAAACTGTATGAACGACATCTCGCTGGGGATAAATGGAAGTATGTGGCCACATTAGACGAAGCATATGTTTATCTGTCCGACTGCAATAAACCAAGGACGATTTTCTATCGCCCAGTGGGAGCCAAATCGTTTCCAAATTGGTACAGATAATGTCGTGAAACTTTTTCGAAGAGATTCATAATCGTTGCGGGTTATTCCTATCAAGGCAAGCTACAGATACGGAGGGTGGCTCAAAATGTAAAGGTGAATTCTGCGTACTATCAGGATCACGTACTGACACCAATTTATACACAGGAACTACCTGCTCTTTACGGAAATGACGTTTCAAAGGTCCGTCTCCACCAAGACAAGGCGTCCAGCCTTACGTCCAAATCGACCCAGAATTTTCTGACACGAATGGAACAGCAAACCGGAATCCAGTCTATACCGTTTACCAAGATACCAGTGTGTTCCCCAGACGGATTTTTGCGCATTTGGACTAGTAAAACGAGCCTAGGGAAGACGACGTCCTCGTTCATTGGATGGACTCTGGAAATGTTGTCAGCAGGAGTGGCAACGTATAAGTCTTCCCGTTCTTCGCAATAGTCTCCTGCAATGGAAACTGCGCTGCAGAGCGATAGCAGTATCTCATGGCCATCAAATAGAGCATGATCGTTGGTGGAGAACGGGAATTTCTGGGAAATAGCGAAACCAAATCGTTACCATGGATTGTAAACAACCCTCCGTAGAAGGAATTATAAGGATTCTATCTTACTGCAACTGAATGCAGGATATTCCTGATATTACATTTTTGTTTAATTTTAGTATTTTCTTCACAGCATGGAAGTTATTCTTAAATTTGTGCAAAACTATTGAGAGAGATCATTTGTTTTCAAAAAGGTCCTACATATATATATATATATTGGAAACGTAATTATTGTTCATAAATGTGTAAATAATTTTGTAGTCTGCTTTTATTGGTGCTTTCAAATTTCCGCTGATCCAGCAGGTTTCTAGTGGTTCCTCTCTTATCCTCTTGCTGTCGGTGTCATTGGCCCAGTTCCCGAGCGTGTACCCTGCTATTGCGGGGGTGGTGTACTGTCCTGAGTTGTGCTTTCTTGGCTAGGGGTGTTTTTTGTTTGAAATCATCAATACAAGAAGACTACAAAATTATTTACACATCTATGAACAATCATTAGTTTTCCGATATGTATATATGAAGGACCGTAGCTTTGCTAAAATTGTTGAAAATGAGCGCCGCAAAGGCAGCTCGAAAGCTCCTGAGCATATATGTATGGTTTTATATTTCATATTGTTAATTATAATTTGTTAATTTAAACTTTAGTGTGTTGGCTAAGAATAAAAATATAAAACAAATTTTATCTATTTAAATTTTTTGTCCTTACAGAAATACTTGACAGATGGAAAAATTATATTTTCTAATTTGTTGTTTTCTTTGTATTATGAAAATTCCCATTTAGGGAGTAAGTACTTCAAAGATTTTTAGGAAAGACTCAAACTTTAATTCTTTTGAGTTTACTTATGTTAGAAAATAAATGTCCCTCAGATTAGAAGGAATTATAAGGATTCTATCTAAGTGCAACTGAATGCAAGATATTTCTGATATTGCATTTTTTTAAAATTTTAGTATTTTCGTATTGATTTAATTTTAATATTTCTTGTTAATTTCATCGTTCCTAAAACAATAGCGGACTTTCTTGAAAGAAAGTGATTTATCAGATTAATGATGAAACAACTAATTTCTACTTTGGTAGTAAAAAATGAAAACTTTTCCCTTCTTCACAGCATGGAAGTTATTCTTTAATTTGTGCAAAGCTATTGACAGGGGTCTTTGTTTTCAATTTTTAACAGATTTGAAAAAAAATATTTCATTATTGGCCCAAGAACCTTTAGAATAGTAATGGGATACGAACAGATCGAATAGAATTGTATTCGATTCTCATAGAATGGTTTAAAATATTTTTACATCAAACATCACAGAATATACTTTTACATCTAACTTAGGAGCACATTGATAATATTGACAATTTTTAAAGGTTCCAACTAAAGATAAAAAAAAAATCTTTAATATTTTTGATCTCGTGATGTATGTACATTGAAATTATTAAAATTTCTATTTTTCATAACCAATATTTTTTGTTAACAGAACGACCTTGAACTGATAATTTATTAAGTGAATGTTATTTCTAAGGCAGGTGACCTTTAAGAATTAATTTTTAAAAACAAATTTCAACTAGTTATATTTTTTTTTCCTTACAGAAATATTTTACTCTTGGAAAAATGATATTTCCTAATCTGATGTTTTCTTTCCATTACGCAAATTCCGATTTAGACTGTAACTACACCAGAGGTTTCTAGGAAACACATAAACTTTTAATTTTTTTGATTTTACTTATAGTAGAAAATAAATGTCTTCATAATCCCTTCGATTAGAAGGAATTATAACAATTCTAAATCATGTTGTATGTTTATTTAATTTTAATACTTTTGTCTTTCTTTAATATTAATGTTTCTTCTTAATTGATCGTTTCTAAAACAATAGCGGACTTTCTTGAAGCGAAGTGATGATTTAACTAATGATGAAACAACTTGGTTTTTCATTCGCTAGTAAGACAGAAAAATGTTTCTTCATGGAAATAATGAATGTAATTCTTTAATTTGGTCAAGAGCTATTGAGAGACTTTTTTTTTTGTTTTTTTCTATTTTCTGAAATTTGAAAAAACGTTTCTTTACTGAACCAAGAACTTTTAGAATAGTGATGGGATAAGAACACATCGAATAGAATTGCATTCAAATCTCATAGAAAGTTGTTCAGGCGAGTGTCCTTTGAGAATTAAAATGTAAAACAAAATTTAAGTATTGAGAGAGGTTTTTTGATCAACTTTATTCCTCCTTCGATTGTAATAAAGGAAAACTTTTCCCTACTTCACAGCATAGAAGTTATTCTAAAGCTATTGAGAGAGGTTCTATGTACACTCTTGGACAAAAAAATTAGCGCACCAAGAAATAATTGCGGGATCGTAACGAAACTTGCAATGAAGGTACATGTCGGGGAGATATGCAAATGATTAGAAATGCAGCGTGATTGCGCATTACGTATAGCCGGTAGAGGGCGTTGAACATCGTACTCTCTGGAGTATAAAACAGGTAACCAAAGCTTGTTTGAGTGTGCTGAATCATTTACAAAGGAAGCATATCCAATCGAGCATATCTGGGATCATTTGGGACGACGAGTTGGGCATCCCACGAGTTTGAACGAACTAGAGGCAAGGTTACAGCAAATATGGAACGAAATGTCTCAAGACATCATACAGAACTTGTATGACTCAATGCCCGATCGTATCGCATCGTGCATTCGCGCTAGAGGGGGTCCAACGGGGTATTAACTCCTCCGTTCTTTTGCCTTTTTCTCTGAAATAAATTATCCTTTTTCTTTGATTTTCTTATCATTTACTTACATCAAAGTAGTCATTACGTATGTAAATTTTCGTTTCATTTTGACGACTCCTTCTTGGTTCGCTAATTTTTTTGTCCATGAGTGTATATATATTTTCAACAATCCCAAGAAACATTTCTTTTCTGTCGCATGAACTTTTAGAATAAGAATGGAATGAGAAAACATCGAGTAGAATTATTTCTTTTTTTTTTATCGGCTGATTTTTATTCTAAATCCATTAAAATTCATTACAGAGAAAGTTCTTTCTTATACAAATAGTTGACTAATAGGAAATTTATATTTCCTAATCTGTTGTTTTTTTTTCTAATTTTTGTACTTACTCCTAAAAGATTTCCTCCGTATAGAAATAGTTGACTAATGATGAAACATCTTCTTCCGTAGTAAAAAACGTAAACTTTTCCCTAATTCACAGCATGGAAGTTATTCTATGATTGGTTCAAGTGCTATTGGGAGAGGTTTTTTCTATATATGTATATATTTTCAGCAATTCGAAGAAACATTTCTTTTCTGTCGCATGAACTTTTAGAATAATTTATTTGGTTCCATAGATTGTCAATGGGGTTGAGATCTGGTCTCTGAGACGGCCAGTGAAGCTGTCGAACACCCATGTAGTCAAACCACGGCTGCACAAGCTTCAATATGTGTACGGGATATTTATCCGCTGGAGATTAACGGGCCTTCCCCAAACTGTTGCCACAGTTGTCCAGAATGGTCCGATAACATCGCAGAGTTCATGTTCCCCTTCACAGGACCAGGCCACGGAACCCCCTCCTTCTCCGAGCATAATGCTGCCGCCACCGAACTTAAAAGTTTTACCAATGCAGTCCGATAAGAAGCGTTCGCCGGGCATCCGCCAAACCCACTTGCGTCATCGGACAGCCAGATCGTCAAGCGAGATTCATCAATCCAGAGAATGTTTTTCCATTCCTCCACAGACCAATGGCGGTGACCTCTGCACTACTGCAACCCACGCTTCGCATTGACGGTTGACATATTCGGCTTTGAGCGGCTGCACGGCCGTGGAAACCCAAGTAATTTAGCTCTCGTCGAACAGTCCTGCTGCTAGTGATTTAACGCCCGCATGTTGGAACTCCGTTATCACAATTAATAGAAACTTTCCATTTTGCTTCCCTACTCTCTTCAAGGTTCGACGGCTATGGTTTCTTATGTTTTCTTTGACTACCACTTCGTTTAGCTCCCGTTTCACTGCCTTGACTTCTCCATTTTACATCAGTCACTCCATTTGACATAACTCACAGCTGATTTCGGCACGAACAGCAACTACCCAATTTCACAAACCCATTTCCTACAAAGGTGGGATCCGATTATCATGCCCCGTTCGAAGTCACTGAGTTCGCCTGACTTACTCATTTTATTGGAAATGCGGAATCGTCCAAGCACCCACCAACACGTTTATAGTGTCCGATGACGCATCAAATCTCCTGGTCTGCCTGGTCCACTTCATTGGAATAGTGTCCGGATACTTTTGGTCCTATGGTGTACTAATTACTCATGAATGTACTAATTAAATACTAATGCCATTTTTCTTCAATTTTACACCATGAGTGAAGCTTTCCTTGATAAATTTTAGTTAACTCCATTCTATATTTTATTGCACTGAAACTTATTAGAATTTTTCAATGCTACGATATTTATTTCAATCAATTTTTATTCTTTTTTTTTTTCATTGCCTATAGGAAGAAAATGAGTAAACGAGAAAGACCAGAAGAAATCTTGGATTTCCACTGCACTGACGACACTTTCCAGCACCTTATTTCAAAGTTCAAGCACCACTGCATCACATGATATATTCAACTAAATCTTTTATTATAAAGCATTATCGCATTTATTATGTTATTTAACTGTCTGATTTTTTTCTGTGTAAAATATTTAATTAATGTATCGAAATTAATAATATAAGTGAAGACATATAAAAATTATTAAAATTATTATTACTACAAGTATTATTAAAATTCGTTTACTTTAATTTTGAAGACAGTAATATTCCCTGAGTTATCTTTAAGAGAAAAAAAAATCAACTGAAAAAAGTATTTGTACAAATTAAAGCATTCTTACCATTTATTTTCCTTCATAAGTTTCTAATTTGGAGAAAACAGTCACATATTCAATTTAATAGTTATTAAATTGTTCTGTTAATTAATTAGAATAAATATCTTAAAGAATAAAACTATTTAATTTGGCAATTTTTGTAATGTAATGTATTTCATTGTTCTTTAAATAAATGTCATACTTGCAGAATTGAAAATAATATTTTGTTGAAGATTTATCAAACTAAATACAATTTACTTTTGGGTGAGATCTTTTAGGATCAACGCAGGATTAATAGGATGGGAAAGTGGAAGGGGAAAGTAAGGTTTCAGAGATTTCCAGAGTTTGGGAGAACAAAGTTAACAACAAAGTGAAAATGAAAATGTCTGTTTACCTAATAAATATATATCCTGCAATGAATCTCTTTTATATTTTTTAATTAGAATCTCTCCAAGTTTCCATTATTCGAATAAAACATCTACAAAATACATTTATTTAGGAGTTTCTATCGATATATATTCCTTTACAATTTCTTACTTTTTATTCTGAATTTTGCTCATCGATAAAAATAGGTATATTTTTTAAACTCATTTTAATTTATTGCAAAGGTAAAAACAAAATTGTTTAGTTAATAATCGGGACACATACTGCATGATAAAATTGATAAAAATTTGTGCAGTTTCAGTCTTCTTTTACAACCACATAGCCATCTTCAGAAAAAAAATATTTTTTTAAACTGATATTCATACACATTGGAAATTGAAGAAAAGGCAGTCCATCACAGTCACCTGCGAATATTCTCTTCTTCAATTGGTGAAAATAAACTATGGATTCAACCTAATTCTTTAAGGCGATGGATAGAAAACTTTGATTTGATGAAAACAAAATTCTGGGTATCATTGGTTGAATTATTTAGAAACGTTAAATTCCTTATTTCTTATATATGTAGGCCTACTTCATGGGACGAAACCTTTTGGTTAAAGATGAAGAAGTCAATTTTAGTTGGAAGAGTGGGCGGTTTCATCTATGGTTTTCTTTGATAGTACTTTCTTATTACAGTGAAACAAATGTGTAATTTTCCGGGATGGAACTTGAAACACTGGAAATACTCAGTAATATATTGGTTAGATAAGTTTTTGTTGTAAAAAGTGCTATGGAAATAAAAATAAATATTCTCTACATTTGAGTTTGAGCAGATTATTGATTATTGTAAGATTTCAGGGATACTGAAAGATGGATGCTGTTTCTTTCAATGGCAATGGGGTGATATCACAGATGCTGCGTCACTGTTAAATATCTTACAGCATATTCATTGGACTATATTCTCTTCTTTAAGGTGTGACGAATGCTTGATATTTCCTCCTCCATTGCTTTCATCCAAAGTTTCTTTTTCTTACTTAGTATTGCTTCAGTTGACGATCCAGGTTCTTCTTTGTTTATTTCTTTTTCGTAACGTGATTTCTCGCTATATTTCTACTCCTTAATCTTATATATCTACTTGTATAATTTCTTGAATGTCTTGTTCTTCCGATTTGGGATTTGATTCTTCATTGTCTGATTCGTTTTCTGAATTTGGTTCACTTCCGTTTTCGTCTACGTTTTCTTCAATTCTTTAATAATTTTCGAAATGAGGTTCTTCCACTTTCTTTTGTTCATTCGAAGATATTTAATCATTATTTGTTTTAATGAATTTCGTTAAATTTTCATATTCTTTTACTTGAGTGTCTCAATCTTCTAGAAGACTATTGTAAACGCCCAAATGTGTTTTTACCTTTTTCTCTCTTTCCTTTCCTTTATTTTCTTTATTTTATGTAGGAAAAATCTTTAGAAATATTTTCTTATTTCTTTTTTTCTCCCAACCTTGCCTTCACGCCTCTTTGTCTACTTGAAACTGATGTATTACAGATGTTTTATAGTTCTCTCTGGAGCCTCTTCTTCATCAGGCTCTCATCTTGCACATCTATTCTTTCTCCACCTTTATTGCTTCCCTTAGTTCTTTCTATCTCGCAGTCAGTCGGCAGATGTCTTCTAAACAGGGTGGGGTCTTCTGCATTAGGTGACGTCACTCCGTGGGGACAGTGCTTTTGATATAATAGTGAAATAAGACAGTGAGCAGAAAGCGTCCGAGAAGGGCAGGCGGGCAGTTACTCTTGCCGCCCTCCGGACGCTGACTTCTACCGCTTGGCCCATCTCTAACAGGAACAGGTTGAGATCTGATGGAAATGCAGGACTCAGCTACAGTTTGCAGCCCCGAGGATTATCGTTGCGTCTAAGGAGTGTTCTGCGAATCTTCGGGCTTCCATAGCAAAATATCCGTTTCACAGATTGAAACCGGCGATCCCAACGAGCACGACTGGCAACACTCTTCGAATGACCCAAGAGTACAAATTGAACTCTGACCTTTTTCATTGCTCCAGAGACTTCTACGAACTATTCGTCATTAATGGGAGGCACCTCAGAACGCCATTACAATATCTCTCATCAGTGTTAGTGTTGTGTTTTATATATTATCTACTATATATATATAGCCGGACAGTGATCTGGGATTTGAAACGCCAATATCAAAAAACAAATCACTGTTTCTGTGGAGATATAATCTAATTACCTCCACGTCTTCAGCGGCAAAATTTGGAAACAATTTGGAAACCTAAAACACAATATATTAAGACTTTGCTCTGTTTTTTTAAAAATTAAAACTAAATTATCTAATTTTAAAATTAAAGTTAAAGTACCAAAAATTAAAAGATTTTTATCAATAACAACAAAAATAACTAAGCTATCTAAAATTTAAAAAATATACTTAATAATGACTAAATATAAAATGAAGCAATAAAGAGTGATGAGTCCTCTTTATTACTTAATGAAATTAACTAAATTATCTAAATCTAAATTTAAAGTTAAAATTAAACTAACCAATATAATAGCTAAATTATCTAATTTTAAAAAGTAAAAAATATTAAAAAGAGCAAAATCTGTAAAATTGAGTTAAAAGTTATGAAAAAAACAAAGTATGAAATATGTAAATACCTTAATAAGAAGCCATGATACATAAAACTTCAAAATTAGGCATATATAAATCTGACAGGCAAAACTTGAAGCATCCTCTTCGAGTTTCGCAAAGCAAAGATTTCAATCAATCATTTGCAATTTTGAAATTTAGAATGTAAAGAATATCAGAATAAAATTAACTTACATTACTAAACATAGAAAGCCATTTTCTATTAAATCTCTTTTTGTATTCTAAACTAGTTACCTGCATTACCCATCATTAACTCTAACTATTTTAACTCAATGCGTTTTATCTATCGATCCCTCCATTAGACCACATTGAAGGGCCAGCTAATGGTCAAAACAAACCATCATATTTTTCATCATTGTTTTAATCATAGACGGTCTATGATCGTGTGATTCGCACCGGTTGACCATTTTCATCACTGATCCCATCATTGACGCTCTATGATCATGTGATTTGCACCGGTTGACCATTTTCATCACTGATCCCATCATTGAAAAAATTTAGGAATTGTTCTAAATGGTAACATTGATTTCAATGATGATCGTTAGTGAGCTCCAATCAGAAGTGACCCTATAGACGATTGCAAAAAGGCCGCTTGTGCCATTTTGGCCACCACTTCGTTTGAATCCAAGGCTAAGTATCACAGTGAATTAAGTATCACAGTGAGGAGATTATCTTTGGAAAATAAATAATATTTTTACTGAAATAAATTAATTCTATGCGTTAGAATCTGCAGATGTCAACTTTCTAAAGAGATTTTTCATTTCTTATTGAAGCTACATCACGCTCGCATATGATTGTGGGATTGTCGCTTTTTGAATCGAAATTTACATCGCTTCCGCTTAAACAGTAGAGATACTAGAATAAAATATACAATTAGCCTCGAACAGATTGACAGCTCGTTAAAAGTAATTTCAAATTCTACGAAAATTGCGTTGCCGAAACACGATTTTTAACCTCTAAACAACGATGAAAGTCCGAATTATCGGACTACCCAAGCTTTCTTTTCTTAACTGTGAAAGGCTTGGAGTTGCCACCAAAACCTTTCCAGGTCAACTCTGATTGGCTAACACTCTGCCAATCATACCCACTATTTCATCATATTTCTTCGATAAGGTGAAAAACAAATGATGGGAACACTTCACTGAAAACAACGATCGTTTCAGTGAAGCAAAACAATGATGAAAAATACGATGGTGTGATTTGGCCATAAGTGATGGATGCCTCAGATAAGTCTTTTTAGCTAGCTCTCAGCATCCGCTAGACTGCGTGACGGCCCTTCTTCTCTCTCTCATTGTTTACAAAACAGTCCCCTCCCCCCTCGCTTCACAGACAAACACTGACCCCCATCATAATCCTTCCCTTATTTCCAATTTCTTTAACGAGGTAAAAATCGGGCCCAGCAGCTTCGTTAAAATTGATATTCTACTTCGTTAATTCTCCTTATCATAATCCTTTCCTCACCTGTGCGTCTAACCATCACAACTAGGCGTTATATCCCGATTTCTTTTCATCTACATAAACATTTCTAGTTTCTTCTAATTTATTATTGTGTATATAGATATGCTATGCTGCCAAATTTACTTAAATGTTTGACATTAATCTCTGAGATGTTTCGAAACCATTTTATGATAGTTAATAAAATATTATTTGAGGCGTAGAGATGCAAAAGGGACATTATCCACTTTTCAAAAAACTACAGAAACAAAGAAATAATTACTGACCTTGAAAATGTCTGTTAAGCCCAGCACAGAATAAACAAAACAATTCCTC
>JAFIDM010086149.1:0-17245 GCA_023159025.1 Thereuonema tuberculata
TGAAAAGATGTGAAATCTCTGAAATAGCTCCCTATATGCACCTGGTGGCGATGAATGGAACTCATAATAATAGTGCCACATAGCAACCTGGTGACAATTGGAACTAAACTATTGTTGTGCGTAATAGTGCCACATATTAACTGGTGGCAAAAACAAGAACTAAAATATTTTTTGAGCAGAAATCTCCAACATTCTCTCGTAATTGTACACGAAATTTGACATGAGTGTTTTCTGTCAAAATCAAAACTACAGTGGAGCACCGTTTATGCGTTTCTCGTTTATACGATATTTTGAATTGTCCCGGCAAAATCGAATGCATGTTAACGTTAAATAATTTCTTATATATGTTTTCCTGAAATCGCAAATTTCATTTATATGTTTTGTTCAAGAACTCAAGCAGAGAGAACATGCACATTTCAACCTCAGATTCCCACCTGCCGATTGTCCAGTTTTAGAAAAGGTACGCAGTATTAGAAATTGCACTAAAAACCTCTGCCAAGTTTTCAACAAGCTTTGGCGGGTTTTAACACCATGCAAGAATACTTCATTAGCAGTGATTTAAGTGATAAAGTTAAGATGGCACTTTTAACTGTGCACAATAAACATGAATAGTAGTACTAGTTGTACATTAAATCCAGAATAAAAAGTTTTGTATTACATACCTCTTGTATTTCATATAATATTTTAATTTACCTCTGACTTTTTATTGTTGGTTATTACGAATCTGTTCATAACTATTGTGAATTCCGTTTATACGTTTTTTCATTTATATGGGGTTTTTTTTCCTCAGTCCCTTGAAAAACGTATAAACAGTGCTCCACTGTGTATGAATTAGACGAATTTTCGACATTCGGATCGTATTATGTGTATAATATAATATAATAATATCGTAACATGAGGAGACAACCCTTTTTTGAAGGGTTTGCATAGCTCCAAAACCACTTGAGGTGGAAACACGTAAGTTGTCATGAGTGTTTGTTAAAACTGGAAAGATGCTTTTTCAATATCAAGCCTTAAAGGATGTAAACAGGGGAGGGGAGTTGCAAATATTGTTGAATGATACTTCTATGGGGTTTTCATGTTTTATTGTTCAACCTGAACAATAAGAATATAACATTAATTTGTACTGATCACTTGATTGTTTACCAACTGGAGAAGATTTGATGCAATTCAGTTGTAGAGATGGGGTGGGAAGTCGTATATTCTCCGATCTTGATATTAATATAACATTACTTTGTATCTTTTTGTACGAACTGGAAAAGTTTCGAAGTGATCTTACTACTTCAATTTCTTTCTCACCCACATCAGGACATCTGGTTTTTTTTTGTAGCCTGTACGAAAAACGCGGGGTCTTTCATCTAGTTATAATATATTTCCTCCTGATAATTTACAACCTTTATTTTCACTTCTCTGCTATTTAGGTCTTTTTTTTTTTTTTTTGCTTTAGTTGACAATTGTAGTTTAAATTCAACAATTTAATAACTAACCGGAGACATATTATGCTGTCAAAAATATATTAAGGTAAATTATATATCAAAATGTTCAGCTAAAAAAAAAGAAAAAAAAATGGGAGTCAGAAAACTTATTGATATATAATTTCTTTACTGTGTCTCAAGCAACATTGAATAAAAGTGTTGTATAAAACATGATGAGCAGGAAGTGAGTAAGTTTTCGACTTGTTTTTTTTTTTCATAAGCAAGATAACAAATGGACAACTATATTGATGAGATTACTTTAAAACTGTATGTTTTTTCGACGACAACATTACGCTTTCAGAGCGATTAGTAATATAGGGCTTTAGTGTCGCACTGTATTTTGCGCCATTTGGCGTTATCCCTATTCACAATGCCAAACTCACCTCATGGAGCTTTCTAACTTGGAGTTTTGTCTGCTTTTTTATAAAAATTATATACTTATGGCAATTCATTTGGCTTATTGGAATATTTTCCCAAATGTAACAGTTTCGAATTATAGGAGCATTAAATAATTTTATGTCCATATTGTAAATTTTTCCATCACCAAAATTACAAAAGGACAAAATAATTTGATGAGATATTTTTATGCATACGACAAATGCTTTTGGAATGATGAACAACATGGCATTTTGCGCCATCTGGCATTGTTCCAATTCATCATCCCAAACTCAGTCGCAACACGGAATCACACTATGTTAAAGCTGCGATTCCATTGCGGGCGCTGGCAGTCGACTTGTCTGACCTTAATTACAGCCCTCTCCACCCCTTACAGCCACCGGCCTTGAATTTACAATAGGGACGACAGGCTTCTGTTGTAAATGAGGGTAGTAAAGCTGTGCTTCTCCCAACTACGAAAGAAGAGACGCCGGGCGACTCCAAGAGGGACCACTACACGCCGGCTTCTGGCGACTGATGGTTCTAGTTTGTGTAGCTGAATATCGAAATAAATCGTGTTTTGAATTCTTTTTTTGAAAACAAAGTAAATACAAGTTGAAACTTATTACAGAAATTTATAGAAATAAGGAAATTCAATTAAAATATAGGTTATTTTATTGAATTTATTGATATAAATCATGTATTATTACAGTCGGACCTCTATTTAACGAAGTCGCTAAATCCCGAAAAAAAGTTCGTTATATGGAAAATTCGTTAAATAAGAGATTCATCTTTTATTATTCAATGTTATTAAAAAAAGTAATAATTTTGATGACATAAAGCATACATTACCACATGCATACTTAAATTTTACTAATAAAGTCTGTTAATTTTGTCTGAGTTTTTTTTTTAAAGTGTTTTCGCTCTTAGTATGTCTCGCATCTTTGCAATGCACCAAAAACCCCTTCAGTATTTTCTTCAAATTGAAATCCACGTCAGATTGTTTCAAATGATTTCAACATTTCATCATACGAAGGTTTTTGATTTCTGCATCATGATCATTTTCATTTTCATCATCTTCATCCCAATTCATTGCTATACAGTTTTTATTTTTCACACTGTCTAAAATATCCGATACAGTTAGTGTTTCCGAGGTCTCAACTTCAAAATCAAGTGAAAGATAATCATCAATCAGCACATCATCGTTAATTTCTTCTTTTTCCCTCAGCTGTATCTACATTTCTTTCATTTCCTCTAAGGGAATATAGATAATAAAAACATTTGAAGGAGGAAAAAAAAATAGATTCCACGAAAAAGTTCGTTAAATAGAAAATGCACTTCGCTATTTCGAGGTTATTTTATGAAGAAATTAGAAAAATGTTCTTGGTTCCAAAGAAAAGTTCGCAAAATAGAGGTTCGTTAAATAGAGGTCCGACTGTATTGTAATTTCTTTAAACTTATTGTTTCGAAAATATGTTTGACTTTTAAGTTAATATTCAGGACAATTTAATTATGATATGAATTTATGTTTGAGAAATTGATTTTTTTTTAGTGTTATAATGGAATAATACAATAAAACTTTCTATTTTTTTTACAAATTAATTTCAAGTTAAATCTCAGAAATAGAATCATACTGGAATATTCAAAGAAAACCTAAATACTTAAAAAGAACTGATAATGAAGATTATAAAATTATTTCATGGTAGCTTGGATTAAATATATTTTAAAATATTAGCATTTTAGTGTGTGTTTAAATTTTTATAAATTTCATTAGAAATAAAGTTTTAATGTAATGTTTTCAATTAAAATTAAATTTCCTTCCTTTCATATGAAATATAATTGCTATTGAGAAGTCACATAAAGAAAGCCACATTTTGAAAAAAGGCAAAATTTCTATTGCGTGAATTTTTTATTTTATTTTTGGAGGTAGCGCAAGAATAACAATAACATCATTTTTTTATAATTAGATATCAAAATTAGATATCAGTTCCAGGCACAAAGCTAAAATTAGGATTCGCACCCTGAGTTGTCATCATTTTTTTTTGTGTTTCATTCATCCTCTTTGAGATTTTTTTTCCAATTTTCCTAATTCCAATTTTCACAAGAAAAATATCGTCGCCAGAGCAAAACAATCCATTGTGACTGAAAAACGGGGGAAAATGATATCACCCTCCTTGCCTTGGGCTAAAGCGACGCTGTTGAAAAGCTGTTTGAGGCGCTTCAATGGAAACACCTTCGCTGTTGCTCGCGCTGACCTCATTCTTGTAGCCTAAAGGGAAACTGCAACTTCGCCGACTGCTGGGCGTCCAGTGCCGGCAATGGAATCCCATCTTAACATATAAGCTGTGAAGCCATCGCGGTTATTATGGTAGCAGATCATCCCGTCTAGAAATGAATGCGTATGTTATCGATATGATATAGTGTTACAGAAATGCAGAAATTAGTAGAGTTTTGGCACAGAAATCCATTTATATTTCTTTCTTGATGTGGTTATTCGAATCAGGTTTTATGAAGAGACGAGAGTAAAACAGGCCTACGTCTTAATTGCTCTGGTTTTTAAGACTCAGTCGGTGTTTTTAGCAACTGCTTTCGTTACAATGGACTATTTTGAGATCACACATTTATTATTGAACATCGTAATTGATACTGTGCAACTGAGAAATAATAGAAAACCGATGATGTGAAGTTTAGGTCAAAATAACTTTAGAAATATTAGCGAAAAATAATTACAAAATTGAAGCTTCTCCTATTCGTATTAGATGATAAATATCGTTCATTTAAATGGATAAATTAAGCTCAATTTGATGATATTTTAAGGAAGTACTCAGTTGTTTCGATAATAAGTCAGATGATGTCAAACAATTCAAAATTTACATTACATTATAGTCAAAGCCAGAATTTTAAAGCATATGAAACAAAATTGACAAAAGAGATATTATTGAGAATATAGAATTTCATATTTTAGGTGATTGAGTGATTTCTATGCTATCACGACATCAAATAAAGGAGGCAAGCCGTTTAAATGCGAATGGTATGAAAAAATGTTTTCACACATCAGCACTTTAACTGGTCATATTAGAAAACATACAGGTGAAAAGCCATATAAATGTGAAATTTGTAGGAAAACCTTTTCACACTCAAGCACTTTAACTGGTGCTTGATTAGAACACATACAGGCGAAAAGCCATATAGATGTGACTTTTGTGGCAAAAGCTTTTCGTTCTCGGGCAGTTTAACGAAACTGTTGTTTTTTGTGTTTTAAATAAAAGTTAGCAGAGTGTTTTGTATTTCATTTGATCATATATTTAAAACTTAACCTACTTACATGGTTGTCGACATCTTGGATGCTTACAATAATCAGTCACACCGGAAATCCGGATTCAATCGTCATCTGCGCACACATGCCCACTAATGGCATTTTGTCTATCCCAACACCCTCCCTCAAAAAGACATTAGTTAAATTAAAAACTTTAATTTAAACAGTCCATAATTTAAACAGTCCATAGTTTAAATAGTTCATGAGGGTATTACTGACAGTCCAATACACTGGATGCACTTCACATGCTTTGCAGTAAACAGTCCTTTTGTCATTACATCTGCAGGCATTTCTTCTGTTTGTAAATACTTTACAGTCACTTGTTTATTTTGCACTGCTTCACGGATGAAATGATATCTGATATCAATGTGCTTGGTTCGGTTATGAAAAACTGGGTTTTCAGTCATGTATCTGGCACCGGAATTGTCGTTGAACAGTATGGTTGGCTTTTCAAAGTTTTCCATAATTTCTGCTATAAATTTCCTGAGATATATAGCTTCTTTTGCAGCTTCCGTTATTGCCATGTACTCTGCTTCTGCACTTGATAACGCGACTGTTCGCTGTTTTCTAGCTTCCCATCCTATGGCTGCGTTGGTCAGTTTGAAGATATAACCAGCATATGATCTTCGGTCGATGGTATTTCCACCCCAATCAGCATCTACAAAACCGATCAATTCTTCCTTGGTTTTTGTAAATGTCAAACCGCAGTTTTCTGTCCCTTTTAAGTAGCGTAAAACTCTTTTTCCCGCTTTCCAATGTTCTTGGTTGTAGTCAGTGTTGAATTGACTTAAGATGCTTACAGCAAAAGAGATATCAGGACGTGTGGATGTGGCTAAATACATTAATAAACCGATAAGATTCTGGTAAGGAATTTTCTTCATTTCCTTTTCTTCTTCTTCTGTTTTTGGCTTCGCATTTTTCGCCAACTTGGTATTTGGATCAAGGGGTGTCGAAATTGGTTTGCAATTTTCCATTCCGAAACGTTTTAATATATCTTGAATATATTTACTTTGATTCATTGTAATCTGCTTCTTCTGCATATCCTGCTTTAACTGTATTCCCAAACAATAATGCATTGGTCCTAAGTCTTTCATTTCAAATGACTTTGCCAAATTATTCTTAACTGTTTGTAGGGTTTTGACATTGCTTGAAGCGATCAATAAATCATCAACATAAACTGCAATTATTGTAGTTTCTTCATTCCGTTTCTTTATGAAAACACAGGGATCTGCATTTAATGGTTTAAACTCCATTCGTTTCAGTTCGTAGTCGAGTTTCTTATACTATTGCCTTCCCGACTGTTTCAAACCATATAAAGCTTTATGTATTTTGAAAACTTTATTTTTGAAGGTTGTTGTTGAAATATTTTCTGGCATTATGCTTTCCAATCCCTCCGGAATTTCCATGTAAATTTCTTCTTCGATTTCTCCATTTAAGTATGCACTGACGAAATCGAGTTGATGGACTTCGAGTTCCAACTCTACTGCTATAGCCATCATCAATCGAATCGATTCCAGTCTAACAACGGGAGAAAAATTCTCTTGAAAATCAATTCCTGGTTTTTGTGAAAAACCTTTTGCTACGATTCTTGCTTTCCAGCGTTCAATTGATCCATCTGCTTTATATTTGGTTCTTAAAACCCATCTTGAATCAACAACTTGTCTTCCTTTTGGACGATCAACGAGTGTCCAAGTTTTATTCTTGACTAATGCTTCATATTCTTTTTGCATTGCCTGTTTCCATTCACTTGCTTCGGGGGAGACAAGAGCTTCTTTAGCTGTTACAGGATCTTCGAATTCACCAATGCTAGTCATTTCAGCTGTTTCGCTTTTCGCTGATTCGTTTTGGTTTTCTTGGTCGTTAATTTGAACGTCTTGTTCACTTGCTTCAGACTGTTCTTCTGACGTATCAGGAATCATCACATATTGTTTCCTTGGTCTTCCTGGTTTTCCAGTTTGGATTTTTCTTGGTCAACCTTGTCCTTTCTTCATTTTCTGAATGTTTTCCCCAGGTACATCCTGTGGATCGACTTCTTTGTCAGCTTCGTCTGAGAAAGTATCCTCCTTATTGGTGGTGTTTGTCAGTTTGAATAAAAACTCGTCATCAATGATGTCTTCTATTTCCTTATTTGGTTGGAATTCATGGATAAACTTGACATCTCTACTTCGGTATACCTTTCTTGACTTTGGATCCCAAACTCTGTATGCTTTGGATTCTGGCGAGTAACCAATGAAAATACATTCTCTTGACCTTGACTTGAACTTTCCTTTGTTGGGTGTTTTGTCAAGTATGAACGCTTTTGTTCCAAAAGTACGAAAGTATTTTACTGTTGGTTTTTTACCTTTCCACAGTGTATATGGGATTTCACCTTTTAAACTTCGTGAAAGACATCTATTCCTAATGTGGGTTGCAGTAAGAATTGCTTCTGCCCAAAAGGTTGTAGATAATCCAGCCTGGATCAACATATATCTGGCCATTTCGACTAGAGTTCGATTTTCCCTTTCCGCTACTCCATTTTGTTGAGGTGTATATTCTACAGTCAACTGGCGTTTAATTCCATTCTCGTGTAGGAATTTACTGAAATTTCCACTAGTATATTCAGTTTCATTATCCGATCTTAAGCATTTAATTTTCTTCTCAGTTTCATTTTCAACCGAAACCTTGTACTGCTTGAAAACGTCTAAGATCTCACTTCTTTTCTTCAAGAAGTAAACATCGCACCATCGTGACTTGTCATCGATGAACGTAACGAAATATTTGGAGCCTCCATGGGATTGAACTGGCATCGGGCCACAAATGTCTGTATGAATCAATTCCAACGTTTGTTCACATCTGTTTTCACTTGCCTTTGGAAAAGGTGTTTGGGTTTGTTTCCCTTTGATACATATTTCACAAGGATTTAGTTTTTCCTTTGTATCAAATTTTAGTCCGTACACTTTATTCTGGGTCATTAACTCCGTTAAATTCCTTTCATTTAGGTGACCAAACCTCTCGTGCCATTCTTGAATCGAACTACATTCCTCTTCTGCAATTCTGGTCTTTTCTCTCATAAGATACAAAATAAAGACCTTCCTTCTTTTTGGCAGTCATTATTTTCCTTTTATTCTTTGGATTTATCACAATCGCTTTATCCCTTTCAAATATTACTTTGAGACCGTAATTCGTCATTTTCCCCACTGAGAGTAAATTCGATCGAAGGTCAGGTACAAGCAAAGTATCATGAAGTTTAACAGTGTTGTTACTGTTTACCTTTACTTTAACAGTTCCTGTTCCTTTTATTTCTGTAGTTTTGTCATCTGCTAGTCTTAAAGTTGATGTTTCGGCTTTTTCAAGTTTAATAAAACTTCCTTTATCTGCACACATGTGAGATGATGCACCAGAATCGAGACACCATTTTCCTTTCTGATTAACAGCGTTACCTTCCATTGATGTTTCAACGCGTCTCGTTGTATGGCTACTTGTAGACTGTTGTTTCCTCTTACTAGGTAATTTAGCTCTACAATCTTTCGCCATGTGACCAACTTTATTACATCTATGACATTTAAATTTAAATTTGACCTCTTCTTTATTTGTAACTTCCTCTTTATTACAACTTTTATTTCTCTCTGTATTTTTTCTGCAAGCATACATTGCATCTGTCGAATTACTGTTCAAATAATCTCGCTTCCTAGCTTCAAACTCTTCCATCATCTTAATCCTAAGTATTTCAGGAGTAGGTAATGTTTCTTGAGTCTCTATTGCTATTCTGAAGGAGTCATACACATCAGGGATACTATACAGCAATAATATTGTAAGTAGTTCATCCACAAGCTTTAAATTCACTTCTTCCAGCTTATCTACGATGTCGAAAAAATTGTCTAAATGATCACTCATATTTTCACCTTCTTGCATTTTCAGCAAAATGAGTCTTTTTAGCAGCATCGCCTTCCGAGCAGGTCCTTGCGACTGATAAATTTGATGCAACTTTTCCCAAATCTCATACGATGTGGCACATCCTTTTATTCGTTTTAGTTCCGCCGAACTAATCGCCAGGATTAAATCTGCTTTCGCTTTTTCATCAGCTGTTGTCCAGTCTTCGATCGCTCTTTGAGAATTAGAATCTCCTTCTAATAATGTTGGCTTAATTTTACTGCCATTTACGTACGCCCACGATTCATTTTTGATAAGTAAGGCTTGAACTTTACTTTTATCTTCCAAATATCAAAATTGTCTTTCGTCAACGGTTCTACAATTCTATGCATCTTTCCTGTTAGTTCCGAAAATTAGGCTTAAAGGCTTATCATTTTATTTCAAAAGTATTTATTTCTTTTCTTTTCTAAATAGTTCAGGCGCATTTGGAAGTGTTGCTGGACCATAACCTGTTGTTTTTTGTGTTTTAAATAAAAGTCAGCAGAGTGTTTTGTATTTCATTTGATCATATATTTAAAACTTAACCTACTTACATGGTTGTCGACATCTTGGATGCTTACAATAATCAGTCACACCGGAAATCCGGATTCAATCGTCATCTGCGCACACATGCGCACTAATGGCATTTTGTCTATCCCAACAGAAACACATTAGAACACATACAGGTGAAAAGCCATATAAATGTGAATTTTGTGGAAAAAGCTTTTCAGCTTCGAGAGTTTTAACTAAACACATTAGAACAAATACTGGTGAAAAGCCATATAAATGTGAATTATGTGACAAAAGCTTTATAGAGTAGTTTAGTTTAACTAATCACATTAGAACACATACAGGTGAAAAGCCATAAAAATATGATATTTGAGATTCGATATTTTCAAAATAATACAGGAGAAAAGCCATATTAGTATGCATTTTGTAACATAGATTTTGTTGAATCATACATTAAGATAAGCATCTTAGATTATACAAAGGTGAAGAGATTTATCACTGTGTGTTTTGCGAGGAAAGATTTTCATATTTAAATAATTTAATATAACATTATAAATTTAGCTTATCAAAAGTTTTATTTAATACATTCATATTCTTTTCAGCCTATATGTGTTCTTTGAAATATTATTTTTTTATGTACTTTTTGAGTAATGATGTTGGATTTGTAACTTTTTTAACCAATATCATTTCTAATTATTTTACATTTTCGTTTTTCTTAATTTGAGTTTTAATTAATAGTAAAATTTAATTCATGATTTGTATGTTGTTATATAAATATTAGATATTCAATTTTAGTTGAGTTAATTTCCATATTTTGACTTTCAGTACATTTTGAAAAAGAATCATAGTAACAGTAAAAGTCTGTTTCATATCCTTATAAAATTTATTATCTTGTTTGTTCCAAGCTTCAAACAACATCATCAGCAAATAATCCAGTTTTATGTTATTAGTGATTTCTTTTATTTTAAGAATTAGATCATTCATTTCAATATTAAAAAGAGTTGAAATAGACATTGAACCTTGGGTCAATGCAACCCTAGTTTGATGCCATTTGAAAAGAGCATTTTTCCAGAGAACTGAAATCATCTTTTTTGGTAGAAAGTGAATAAACCAAGTCATTGTATTCTGCTGGATTCTTAGATTGTAAATTTAGATTAATAATAATCTCCATACTTCATCAAAAGCTGATTTAAAATCAATAAACAAGACAATGACACTTTCATGTCTTCATGTGTATATATAGAAAAATAGAACATTTAAATATGGAATAAGAATAATTATATTAATAAAAAAAATAAAGCTGAATAAAAATTACCAATTATTCCACATTAATATAAAATAAAATAAAACTACTTTAATGTAGATAAAAAAGTAGACTATGTATAGAAAAATAACAACAACAAAAATTAAAAGAAAATAAAATGCTGATATTTATTAAAAACATCTGAAAACAATTACAATAAAAATATAAAACTTCTGTATTAGAATGAAAGTAATGGCACATTTGAATGAGAAGGTTTAATGTGTATGTTTCAAATTAAAGAGGAGAAATTAAAAATAAAACACACTTACTTGATATTGTTAAAATAAACAGGATAAAACGATGGGATTAATCCAAAAATTTTGGAATATGTATTCCTATACTTTGAGACAAAGAGAGAGTGTATTTAACAAATCTGAACAATTTTTAGCTTACGCAGATAATATCATTGTCATTTCTCGAACTCGAATATAAGTATGTGGTACATATTTCTTTGCCCGTACTTCAGCAGCACTCAAGGAAGTTTTCTTTCAATTAGATTGAATTGCAAATAATATGTGATTCAAAATTAATGAAAATAAAAGCAAGTATATGAAATTAACCCAAAATAATACTCTGACAACCCACCTTAAAACACATATTTGGCACAACAACAAGATTTATAATTGAAGCTTATGTTATACAATCAATAGTTTTGTTATCAATAGTTTTGATTGTTTTAATAAACAAAAAGGTGTGGAAATAAGTCCATTTTTGTTAGAAAAATTCAAAAAACATTGTAATGATAATGAAGCTTTTCATTGATTATAAACATTGCCTATATTTGTTTGTTCAAATTGCTTTGTACGAATTACACCTGAAGAAGCAGAAAAAGCTGCTTTCTGTGAAATATAGTAATGTTTGGTGAAGAATTTGTGTTCCTTGTGTTTCCTGTATCATAGTTTTGAAGTTAAGTAAATGTTTAAGTGACACTCTTTGAAGAAGCACTCCTATAAAACATGGCTAGGTTTCAACTATTTTCAAGATGGAGAAAAAATAGTCTTTGGACTATTTTACAGATGATGGATAAGTTGCAAAATTAAGAGTTATTTAAAATTCAAAACATGCTGGGAAATAATAATTGAAATATCAGGCCTTCCAGAATCGAAATTGAAAGGAAACTGAAATATTTAAAAGTGAATTAAGAATAAGGAAAAGACTTTCTTAATATCATAGTGAGAAGGACTTCATCTTGATTTGAGATTAATTCTCATCCACCAAAGGTTTATATTTGATTTTTATTTTGTCATTTTCTTCTTTTTTATTTCCAAACAAAACATCCTGGAGGGGATTTTACCTCATCCAATCTAACCTAATGTTAATTAAAAGGAGTATGCATGGTTTTTTTCTTACAATTTTTTGTTTGCCTTTGCTGGCTTATTTCCAACCAAAAACAAAAAGACGTTAACATAACATTGAATTTCCCACGATGAAAGCAGCCTTCTTCATTTCTTTTCTAAATTTTACATAAATTGAGGATGGTGTGCACCAATGCTCTGCCAAAGAAGTTGTCATTCGCATTCGGTTGTGATTGTTGTTTTCCCAATGCTTTTAATAGAGTTTACGGTTGTAATAAGAATATATCAACTTTCAATCTTTTCCGAATGATAAAGATTCACTCGGGAAAATGATGTCAAAATGGAGTCTAATATGCAGCGAGCATTGAGCCCCCCCCCCCTTCAGCTGTGAATGTAGATTGGATAAAATGGGGTTTCCAAAGGCTGCTGCCTGATATTGCGATATCAATACCTTATTTCCTATGGATTTTACTAATAAAAAGCCGTCGATTTGTGTGCATGTCAGACACACAGATTTAATCAGCCTTTAAGAAAAGTTTGCCCCCCTCCCCCCTCCCCTTTTTAAAAAATCCTGGATCCGTCCATACTAGCAGGCAAGTTTGTGAAAAAAAAATCTTTCTACAACTGCTCGTAAATCCTTGTACATTAGTTTTCTTTATTTCAAACAAACTGTTAGCATTAAAGTTTTAAGCTTATAATAAATTGAAATATTAATTCATTTCCTTTGTGATTTTGATTTTAAGAATGATTTCTAAGTAAAGTAAATAGATTATATCTGAACCATCATAGAAACCTAGATTTTTTTTTCTTTGAATTTTATGTTGAATGGAGTGTTGAATGTTGGATTACATCATAATAAGTATTTTAAAAGTTTTATTCAATACCATTGTAAATAAAATAAGGGTCAGTCATTTAAAAACCGAACACCTCATGGAAAAGCACAGTGACCTAGAGTCAGCTACAACTAGTTGAGACGTTTATCCCACTGTGAAAAAAGACGCTGAATGCCTCTGTGGAAGAAGTCTTTGGGTTGCTACTGGAACCATTGTGGAGCAGTGTTCTTCACGTCATCATCCGATGTGAATCGTTTGCCTTTCAGAACACGTTTTAACTGCCCGAAACATTAAAATCACAAGGGGAAATATCGTCACGATACAAGGGTTCCAGGACATGCTCTAGAGATAAAAGGCAGCATTAATCTTGACCTTTGCAGGTACCTTCCTCAGGAGCAACTTTCCTCTGTAGCTGTAATCTGCAACAATAATGAATCCTCTCGAAAAGTTTTTTTTGCATTTGCGGTACCTTTCGCATTGTCCTTTGGCATCAAAACGGTGATTACACATTGCCCTTGGCTGCTTGCTATCACTAAGGTTGATCCATGCCTCCATTTGTTCTTCTATTTTTCTCCCGATGAGTGGTGTTTGTAAAGCTCTTGGCTGTTGGTCTTCGTTTCAGCAACTTGTCGAGGAAGTAGGCGATATTGCAAGCTTTATGATGCTTTTCTAATTGCAGATCACACCTAATTATCTTTGCAACCTTTGGATCGTTGGCTGAGACACTACTAAAGCCTGGTCATTCGCTCTTTGGCTGTTAGGATTCTCTCCGACAATCATAGCCTTCACTTTCGAATAACGTTAGGAGTTGCTGTGGGTCATGGGTATTGTTTTCGGGCCTGTGCCTTATCGCGCTCTTCACTGATGTTCTTCATGTGACTTTCTGCTATTGGCTGGTTGACAGTGGACTTGCAAACATGAAAATTTTTTCGGCATTTGCACATATTACCAATGTTTGAAGCAGCATATTTAGCACCGGAAAGGACAACTGTGTACCTCTCCCACCAATCTCGGATTTTTGGCAGCACATTTAAAATTCAACACAATTCCAGCTACCAGATAATCAGCTACAAGCTAATGACCTCTGATTCAAACACAACAATGCTGCGTCTTGTGCACATGCAAGATAGCATTCCCTTGAAATCGACCGAATAACATGAATCAACACCGTATGTGCTTTTATCTCTTTCTGTGTTACAGATGTTTCAAGTAGCAGATGATGATGACATAGATGGTGCTGTTGTTAATGTAAAGCATGGGTCTTCAACCTGCAGCCCCCGTCTGAATGTTTTTGTGGTGCTTCGGCTCACAAAATAAATAAAATTATCTTCTCAAAATTGTTTGAAGACATTCTCTCTCAGTCTGAAACCAATGCATCTTTTATTCCAAAACTTTCTTTTATTCATTTCTTTCTTACATTTTGTAATAAATAAACCTCTTAAACTTTAACTAAACTGTGGCCAGGCCCGTGCAGAGGTGCGGTAGGGGAGATGGGCCAGTTAACATGGGCCTACGATTTCAGGAGGTCTATTCCCCCTGTAGAGGCAAAGCGGTAACTCTTTGGTAAAGTATATTGCTTGAGGTAAAGTTTGAAATGGGGCCACTGCATCAATAAAAGACTGTTCACATTTATTTTATAGCTTTATTTAGACTTTCATTTGCTTGTAAAAAAATTTCAGATTTTTTTAAAAAAAAGGCCGACTTTATTGTTTTCATTGTTTAAACCAGGAGTTCTCAACCGGGGTCCATGTAATATTCTTCGGGTCCATAGGCAAAAAATAAGAAATTGGGGTCCATAGTGATATTTTGGTGGTCCATTGGGCAATTCCACTTCAGAACGGTTGTTATTACTCAAAATAAAATTTTTACTGTAATTTACCCCATATTGAAATAAGTAGAGAATATATATGAATGATTCTTTCTAACTTTATTTATTTTATATTTTTTTTTTCACCTATCTACTCAACCATTGGTCAGTACTTATCAGATATATTTGAAAAATTAAATTTACTTAATAACAGCTCCAAGGAAAATATTCTGATCTCATATCAAGTAAAGGTGCTGTTACTGCTTTTCTGAGAAAATTACAGTTGTACAAAAATAATATCAGGCGTTGTGCATTTGAACAGTTTCCTTGTTTGGCTTCGATTAGCAGTGATTTGCACGATAAAGACCTTGTATTATACAATTTCTGTTGCATTGCGAGTTAGGATACCTTTCAACAACTGAAAAAATGCCTCGCTGGAGGATTCGAGCTCATTATGTGCAACTGTCAGAGTTTGAAAGAGGTCGTATCATTGGATTGAAATGGCAAATCGGAGAATCGCTTGTCATATGGGTCGAAGTGATGCGGCGATTAGAAGATGCTGGCAGGAATGGGTGGACAATGGCAGATTTCAGCGTCATGAAGGTAGCGGCCGCCCTAGGGCCACAGCAGAGCGGGATGATAGAGTGATTGTCAGATCAGCTGTCACAGCGCCTTAATCATCGTTGCGACCAGACATGCGACCCACATACGAGTGTCCATCATGACCATTCACAGACGGCTGAGAGAGCGACATCTATGCTCGTACCGACTGCTACGCCACCTGCCACTTATGTCTGCACACCGTCGGGCCAGATTGCAGTGGTGCTTGGCTTGATCTAGTTGGAATGATGCTGACTGGCGATGTATAGTGTTTAGCGACGAATCCCGCTTCCAACTGTGTCCTGACGATCGTCGCAGACGTGTCTGGAGACGCCCAGAGCAGCGTACCGATCCTGCTTTCACTATTGCACGCCACACAGGTCCTCAACCAGGAGTTATGGTCTGGGGTGTCATTTCCCTTGATAGCTGGACCCCTTTGGTCATCATTAGTGGCCCACTTACAGCACAGCGGCACGTCGACGACATTCTGAGATCTGTTTTGCTACCCTTCCTTTGCAGTACCCTGGCCTTATTTTTCAGCAAGATAATGCCAGACCACATAGGCACGTGTTGCTATGACCTGTCTTGCAGCTTATGAAACACTTCCTTGGCCAGCCAGATCCCCAGATTTCTCTCCAATCGAGCATTTTGTGGGATATGATGGGAAGGTGACTGCATCCACCAGGGAATGTGGATGACCTAGCCCGACAATTGGAGCAAATTTGGCAAGAAATACCACAGGAAACCATCAGGGAGCTTTATCACTCTATGCCACGTCGTGTGGCAGCTTGCATTCAGGGTAGAGATGGGTCAACACCTTATTGAATTCGTTACTTTGTAACTCTGTAACTCTGAAATGCATCATTCAATTTGTCTGAAAGTTTAATCATTTTCTATTCTGTACATAATCTTCCTCTCCACCAATTTTTGTCTCCATCGGACAACTCCTTCTAGGTCGTCGTTTTTTTTGTTAATGAGTGTATTATATTCATTTCGCAATATCCCCTAAATTTTGTGAGCAGTGTAGTAAAGAAAGATGTTATTGTAAATTAGATACCTTGAAGCTTGAAAGTATAAAATTATTTATTAAAATCAACTACAGTAACATTCGCGTTACATACAGAAAATTAAGATAACAAAGGATAATGTTAAAATAAAAATTACGAATAACACATAACTTTAACTCTTAAAGAACAGACTTTCTTTATGCTTCCACCCCCCCCCCCTTATTTTTATTTTTATATCGCCCCCTCCCCCCCAATTCCAAACGAAGCTATTACCGACCCCCTGGATCATTCCAGCGCCCCCCAGGGGGCGGTATCGCCCACTTTGGGAAACAGTAATGTAAACCATGCGTCATCAAACTGCAACTTCCGTCTCAATATTTTTTGTGGCCTGTCGGGAAAATAATTTCAAGACGTTCTCTCTCAGTCTCAAACCAATGCATTTTCTATTTATTCATTTCTTTCATACATTTCAAAATAAATAAACCTTTTTAACATTTACTAAACTGTGGCCAGGCCCATGCACAGGCAGGGGAGAAGAGTTGGGCCAGTTAACATGGGCCTATGTTTTTTGTGTTTTTTTTCAGGGGGGGTCTATTCCCCCTGTAGAAGCAAAGGGGCAATTCTTTAGTAAAGTATATTGTTTGAGTTAAAGTTTTAAATGGGACCACTGCATCAAAAAAAGGAAAGAAATGCAGAATTTTTTACCTTTTTGTTTTCAGAGTTAATTGATAGGTTTGTATCCCCCCCCCCCCCAACCCAATAAAAAAAAAGTTTTTTTTTTTTTGATTGAATGAATACGACAACCATCAGAATCCCTCACATTTCAAAATCCTGGA
>JAFIDM010086150.1:1630-17245 GCA_023159025.1 Thereuonema tuberculata
TCCTGGTTACCTAACCATGAATTTGCTAGCTTCTGAATCTTCGAACTGCTGAAACATGGCGACCTATGTTCCAATTCGAGGTAGCCCTGTTGAATCTGCCGTCGTCAAGGAAACGATAACTGCCTCTTGTTTGTGAATATTCACTTTTCACAAACGGAATTGATGAGCCAAATTCATCACGGGAATCGTCAAGTTGATTCTCACTGAAATAGGCACTGAATATAAGTATTAAACCTTAAACTTATATTCTTTATTGACATAGCATTTAAATGAGAGAAACCCATCTTCTCATTTGGTTCGGCACGAACATCTTAACAGGCACTGATTGGTAACACTGGAAATTCACACTGTGTTTTTGTCTGCGGTTACCAAGTGAACTAACTGGACCATTCTTTTGTAACAAAGCATTGCACCTCCTTCGTTAACAATTGCATGTAAACATTTGCATGCAGCATTCACATTTGTTGAACGTTCACTACTGCAAACACGTTGTTAAACTTCTCCGGCAAATAACCCTAATTCACTTCAGAAGCACAATTTTGTAGTTATCTAGGCAGAATGGATTTATATCATGGGAAATTATGGTGAGTAACTTAAATCACACTAAACACATTGACTAATTTCCATTACACAATCCACAATTGAATATGATTATTCGGAACAAAGGAATTATATGAACCCAATAGTTTTATGAATAAAGATTCAATGGCTTTTCTTCCTTGCTTATTCCTCCATTCATCTAATATTGCATGTTCTTCAAAACTTTCTATATGTCCTTTCTCATACATATGGCTAGAAATAAAGGTTCCGTTAATATTCCCTGTTTTTATGCAACTCCGATGATGTCCAAATCTTTTTTTCTTATCTATTACCACTATTACCTATATAAAAGCAATCTTTCTTTTGAAAAATCAACTTTGAAAAAAATATGTGGAAGTGTCAAACTTAATAAAAAATAAATATTCTAAAAATTGCATCGCAACTTCAGCTAAAATCATAGAGAAAGAAAGACCCATAAAATAATCCGTAATGCTGTTGAACAATTCGTCCATTTGCTGTAAAAAACTGGATAACAAATAAAAATTCTATTAAGCAAATTAAATTAAATGTTTCTTTAGAATCATGATCACCTAAGTGAAAATCTAAGACCTTTATAAGTAGTGGATAAGTATTATTGTTACCGTTAGATTTGTACACTCCCCCGCGTTCAGTATCGCCTCGTCCAACCCGGCTTCCCTATTCGAAGTTGACCAGTCCGGAGGTTGGAACGAGGCAGCCAGCGGCCTTAAAACGAGGAGCAGAGCCGTGGAGAGTCAGTTGGTCGGGTGGCATTAGCCACAGCTCAGTCTCCAGTCCCTGAGAAACAAGAAGTACGTTTGACAGTTGGTCGTGTGGCAAAAGCCACAGAACAGTATCCAGTTCCGAAGATAAGGAGAGTACGTTTGGAAGTTGGACGGGTGGCAGCAGCCACAACAATAGAGTCTCCACCTACGGAGATAAGAGGAGATCGTTTGGAAGTTGGACGGGTGGCAACCGCCACAGCCGAGTCTCCAGCTACGAAAGAGCATGAAGTTCGTTTTGGTGACAGCCCGTCGCAATTGAGAAGTTCACTCAAAAGTGAAGGACAGTTAGCCCGAGAGGCTAAGAAGCGTTTTGGTTGGACGAAGGACCACACCGTTCTCCCCAACTAATAGAGAATACTTCCAGCCAGGAAGGAGAGGGATACCTACGGTTACGAAGAAGCCATTCGTTGACGCAGAAAGTGCACCGGAGCCCACAGCATTACCGAGTCCGCCAGGCCTAAAAGGAGTGCGACCACGGAGAAGTCATTCGTTGCCGCAATACATCCACCGGAGTCCGCAGCATTACCGAGGCGACCGAACCCAGGAAGATTTGACTACGGGAGAAGCAGTTCCCCAGCCGCATCAGAGTCACCTTGCGCCGCCAAGACCCTGCGACGACCGGGCGTCTACAGGAAAGTCAACTGTAGCCGTGAAGTTCTGCAATCAACGTGCAGTGTGTGAAGAGGGCAACCCTGAGCCAAAGAGCAGGACAAATAGAACTTTGTTTCGCATTTAAGTTGAACAATAAAGAAATAAAATTTGATTTCACCCCATTCTGTTCTCCAATCACACAGGTGAAGCTATTGTCTTGATCATCGCAGTAAAGTCCCCCCCTAGCAGCCAGCTGTGTGTGGAAGTACATCCCCGAGTCCCACATACCGATAGCAATATAAGTGAAAAGATCTTTGACGTCTATTGAAAACAATGAACTATTTTCTTGAATCTTTAAAGTTTTTAATTTATCACAAAATTCCTCCCCATTTTTTACAAAACCTATAGATTCATTTTTAAATTGTTTCAGTTTTTCATCTACCATTTTTGAGATGTTTATTGGTAAAGAGTTAGCACAATTAATAATCGGTCTAGAGGTGAACTTATTGTCTAGATGTTTTGGCTTGTGTACCTTCGGTAATATCTTCATTTTCGGGAAAACATAATATTCATTTAAAATTTCTTTTTCCACAATATCTTTTACAATCCAAATTTTTTTCGCTAGCAATCTTACATTCCTTCTCAAAATTTTCTGAGTATGCTCCAATATTTTGTAAATCTTCGAATTATGAATGAGAACATCTATCATCTCATCATAATCTTTTGTGTTCAAGATTACCATAACATTATCCTTATCTGAAGGCACAATCCTTATATCAGAATTCTTACATAATTTTTTATATGCAGCTACTCTAATGGAGATAAATTACTCTTCTGAATTTTGCTGTTATTTTGCATAACCAGCGCTCCAACTTGCCTTCGTATGTTATTCTTCTGTATATTACCCATATTACTTTTTCCCAGGGCTACTTCAGTAATAGCAACCATCTGACAAATATTATTAGGAAATTGCAATAAATTAAATTTTATTGTGATTTTTTCAAGACCCTCTCTTCCATAATATTTCACGGATAATCAGATTCATTGACAATCGAGGCTACATCCTGAATGGGACTGCCCCATTTTTCTAAGGACAAGTTAACCAATTTTTTTATATGGCGTATCGTTACTAATTCCGAAGCTGTTATGTTTCTAGCACCTGTCCATATAATTGAATTGTAATTATTAATTCTTAATTTCTGTGATAGCTGCCAAGATATTTTATTTAAGGATTCCAACAATAGAGGAAAAGATGTAAATATGGGCACCCTCTTTTGTTTTTTACTTAAAGTTACTTTCTTTTGGAAAAATTCTAGACTTTTGACCTTCATTAAAAACTATAACAAGTTTACTAAATGAGAGGAGGCAAAACAATGATTAATATCAGTTATTTCAATTCGAAAATGAAGATTTACAAAAAAGCTTCCAAAAAAGCAGCAGAAAAAATGGGGCTCTCAAAATATGGGCCCTCTCCAAAAAAGTAAAAAAAAAAAAGTTTAAAATGTTTTAAAACAGGATAAAACAATACAAAACGGTACAAAGAGCAAGTTGTATATTTGGAATTTTAAATGAACATCAAATCAAAAATTATTTACAGAAATCGCAAACATAAATGGCTCTTTCAGCCCCGGCACAATCTAAATGTGTCCACATTTTGCACATAACTCATGTAACGCACTCTTCTCCGCGAGTGTCTTGAGAGAACTTTTCATTACAAAAGATGCAAGTTGCATCATTCGATTCTGGTTTATCCCCATCGTTGATATCCAAGTCATCATCGCTGTCCACAAGGGGAGGGTCGCAGGAGTGTGATGAGTCCGATGATGAATCGTAGACTCGTTTCGTGGATTGAATTTTCTTTTTTTGAAGGCCTTTGGTCTTCCCAACCCTGTCTCTAACCCCTGGAAAACTCAACGACCTCTTCTTGAGAGCACTTTTGTCAAGCCACTTGGTCAACTGATCCTTGTATGGCGTTTCAGTGATGAGGCTGGCCCTTGCTGCTTTGCGTCCCCGAGTAGTGGTTTTCTTCTTAATGTTGGGACAGGAGATATGTCGAACGGAGAAACTCCATTTGAAGTTCCCAGGGAACATTGCGGTTTTTCAGCAGCCTCATCAATTGGCATAGCTAGTTTACGTTGTTTAAGAGAAAAGATGGTGTAATAATGAGCCCCCTTTAAATGGGGGCCCATATTTACACCGATCCCAACTAAGCAAGATGGCCACTGTCACATTTAACCTAAAGGTAGGCCGGACTAAAGGCATACTTCTAAAAGTAGCTTAGAATCTCCGCTTTCCGAATATCACTGTGAAATTATTTTAAACTAATCATAAGGGCTGAAAAGAAAACGATTTTACATATCTGTCAAAGGTTTGCAGTCCAGAACAAACACCATTTCACACAATAACTGACGCTGCATCCACACTACTTGAAATTAAAGTTCCAACTGCTCTCTTATATCAACAAAAGCCGCCCCCACAGTCCTGGCAGCAAAACTGCAGCACCTCCCATAGCCCTTTGGGGAGGGGTGCCCATATTTAGACCTGTGCCCGTTTTTACACCTTTTCCTCTATCTTTTTCTTCCTATAATTCTCGATCAGTCTTATGTTTAAATACTGCCTTTGAATTTTAAGAATGTAATTTACGACTGTTTTATCATTTTTAAAAGGAATATTCACTCTTATAGGTTTTGGAAACAAATTATTATATTTACAGCATCTATTAAATTTAACAGCTAATCTTGTTACCGCTAACTTTTTGTGTACCGCATAGAATCTATTAGTGATTTTATAAGTGTAGGGTATTTTTCCATTCCTGAATAGTTATGGCCAGAAAATTTATTTAATTTAATTTAATTTTAATTTCTGATAGTTAATAAGAAATCCAAGAGAGGGGAAATTCATAAAAGATAGACAGTGAATATAGCTAATCCCTTGGGCAACTCAAGGGAGGGTCCGGAACAGAACCCTTGAGATATAAAACTAGGTTACAGTTTCAATAATAAATGGATTTATCCGATTGAACATAATCGAATTAAAAATGATAATAATAACAAAAAAGATTGAATTGATTTTCCTTGTCCTCCAAAAGAAAGATTGCTTTTATATAAGTAATATTGGACAAACTCTGAAAAAACGATTTGAACATCATCGGAGTTGCATAAAAACCGGGAATATTAACGGATCCTTTATTTCTAGCCATATGTATGAGAAAGGACATATAGGAAGATTTGAAGAACATGTGATATTAGATGAATGGAGGAATAAGCAAGGAAGAGAAGCCATTGAATCTTTATTGATAAAATTATTGGGTTCTTATAATTCCTTTGTTCCGAATAATCATATTCAATATTATTTATATAATGATAATTATCATAAATTTGCGGAAATTCAAAAAAAGAAGGTTAGGAATATGATAAAGAAAAAACGAAAAATAATAAATTTAACTAATAGTAATAGAAAAAGAAAATATAATATGATTTAAAAATAAATATAGAGAGAAATTCACCAACGGACAATAAATATGCCTTCGCACATTGAGCCAACATCAACGAGAATTCTGAACAGCTGTTTCATCCTTATTAGGAATCATCAGCAGAATATACCCTTGATGTTTGACTCAGTTGCGCGAAAGCTTTACCTAATAGCATTCTCGATCCCGGGAATAATGGGCTGCCGAGATAAAAACAATAAAAGAAAAGCTGATTCTCAAAGATCCAAAGTCTTAACCCTTGTCCTGAAAGGCACTTTTTATAATTAATTTCTTTATTGCCTTTCAGTGAAAGGACAAGGGATTAACACTTTGGATCTTTCAGGATCATTTTTTATTTTATTGTTTTTTATCTCGGCGGCCCATTGCCGGGATCGAGAATGCTTTTAGGTAAAGTGTGTAGATTTTATATATTAGGTGTACTTAATTTTACATTTGTAAAAATGTAATATCTTAAGCTTATTAGTCATACTTCCACATTTAGTGATATTAAAAATTTAAAAGCAATATTACAACAACGTAATACTGAAAAAAGAAGGGAAATATGGAAAGAAGAATTTACTGATTTTTATAAATCTAACTTAATTAAGGAAAGTAAAGTGTAATACGTGAATATATGGGTACTGTCCATTTACTTTAAAGGTGCAATAGTTTGACCTTTCATTTGTTCTTTTACGATTAACAGAATAAACTTTTCAATAGATGAATAAAACCATTTATCCACTTGTAGACTCTACTGTTCCGATCTTGAATAACAGAGAAACAAATATTAAGGAGTGAAATATGCTGATGGTTTTAAAGGAAACCAGCAAATGGCCTTCCTAATGAAAAACAAGTTATCGAATTAAGGAGCGGCCTAAACGCCTTAAAGGCATTTTCTCGATCAATGAATATGATAATGATCTGGAAGCAATAATTCGATCATTATTTGAGAATTCAAAGCAGATGTTTGCTCTTCTGCACTGTTCAACAGATGAAGAATGATGTTATTGAGTTTTAACAAGACGACTTCAGTGAGAGTAATAGACAATTGACACGATATTTAGGAATAGATGTCTCTGTGATACAACTTGACGATTTTAAGATTGAAACAGACGTTAACATAAGGGAATGAAATACTTTCGAATTAATAACTCACCTATATTAATTCTTCTATGGACAGTGATATTGGAAATTTGCTTAATATTGATAATTTATCGGATAGTAGATAGAATATTGTATTAGAAATCGCAACCCCAATAAATTCACATAAATACTCAGGATATGTTCATTGCCTGCTATTACACTACCCAATTTTTTCACCATTGATTTTCAAGTATAATTTTGGCCGTTAACATCAACTGAACAAGAGAAAATACTACGAAGTGTGAAACTAATTGAAGAAAGAAAGAAAAAAGATATACATAATCAATGATAAAAACTGAAAATGCTGTTAGCTATTTTTATATGTAATAGTTTTAAAACATTTCATTTTTACTTACAGAACAGCAGAAAAAAGTTTACAGAAATCATTTTCCAAACAATCCATGAATTTAATTGATACTTGGGATAACGGGCTTATTTTTGTGCTTACACTCACTTCAACTTACATTAATCTCCATTTAACCTTCAAGAATAAATTTTTGTGGTGGACTTGTCTGTTTAGTAAGTGATTAGGTGCAAAAAAAGGTAACACAATATCCCTAATAGGTCCTTTTTTTTTATGGATTTTGTTACTCAGGGTTGAGATATTTCTCGATATTTCGGGCCTTCTTCGGGAGATGTATAAATGTCAATTACATCAAGGTGAGCGCAGAACTAACAACTTCCGTTGTTAGTTTCTCGCAATAAACAACATGAGAAACTTATCTGAGAAACTAACAACGGAAGTTGTTAGTTTTGCGCTCACCATGATATAATTGATATTTATACATCTCCTGAAGAAGGCCCGAGGCACCGGGCCAAAATATCGAGATAATATCTCATCCCAGAGTGAGGAAATCCCTCAAAAAAAAAAGGAGCTATATAGTATCATGTCTCATTCCTCCTTCAGAACCAAACTATAATATATGACGACAATATCCCTTATTAAAAATAACTTCTCTGACGTTCTCCATGCAGCCACCAGGTGTCATTCCAGTCAGATGTCATTCCCAGAAACCATCAGCACACTTTCCATTATATAATTTTACCCCACATCTGTATTCATTTGCTTGAGAATATCACCTCTCGGTTGAGAAACTAGTTGCATTTGTATTATAATTTAAAGTGTAAAAATATTCCTCATTTAAACGGGTGTATGGCTTCATTTTTGATGTTAAAATTCTTCAGTACACATAAAATAATTACATTCTTGATGTTAAAAAAACTTCTTTATATAAAAATAGATACATCTTAACGACTTAGAGGAGGAAGAGAGAGAGTTCTTCTTTTAAAATTGTTTTGAAGAAGTCTTTTGCAAAAAAAAAAAAAAAAAAGAAAGAAATATAAACAGATTAAAGGAGATTTTATTCTTCGAATGACGGAAGATTATGTTGTACAATATCTCTTAATTGAAAAAAATACAATTTAACATTTACTTTTAGCCCTAGGCAATTGTTGAGAAAAAGATGGATCAAAAGATGTGGGAATGCACTCACTTTTATCTATATTTAGATAAATTTGAAACGAATGACATATGTAGAAAACACAATCATCTCTATCCTTTATTAAAAAATATTTCAATAAATATTCGTTTTTTCTTCTGTTAATTATACCATAGTGTAATGACGTATCTAGCTTTGTGTGTGTCTTTCTGAGGACATACACAAAGCTAGGTAACATAATCTCAGTTTTTAAAAATACATTGAAATAAAACTAACAACAAAATATTTTAAAAAGAGAATTCATTGACACCTTGAGGTTTAAAAGGGGGACTGCATTTAGAAGGGAGATGATAGATTTATTTCACACTAATGTAGTTAATATGGGTTTACGCATTTCAATTGCAATCCAACTTCTTCAGTTCTGATTCTGTGCGGTTCCATTCCACAAGACAAAGGCTAAACTCCATTTACTGCTTAGTTTCATGCCGTTTTCTTTGTTAAAGCGTAGAATGTTTTTAAGAATCTTCCAAATTTTGTCGTTCTTGACTTTACGAGTTGTTTGTTAATTTGTTTTGCAAACATTTTGTACATTAATCGTAAATTTTTATCTTTTGGAATAATCTTTACCAAATCCATCATACACAACAGGAACACAATTAAAACTAACGACAATCAGCCTGCTCATGTGTAATACATTCAATTATTATTGTCTCTCATGTTCATGTATGTTGTTATTAAAATTAATAAATTAATAAAAGTAGAAATATTAATAAAAGTAACTATTTAACCATATTTTTCATTACTTTTTTTTTACGATCTTACCATACTAACGTTCGAAAGTTGGCTTCGCAACTATATATCATCTTTTGGTGTATGGACATCAATGGTCAAACTTTCTTTGTCAACGTTTGTATACATAACAATCGAAATATTAAATTCAAAATAACATTATATTATGGAATTGTGAAGAAAGCCTATTGTTTATTTTTCTTGATTTTAGGTTAAAATCAATTTTTTTAGCGGTATTATAATTTATACAACGTATTTTCCTTTTTGGACTCCGTTCCGTGTCTATCAATTTTAAAATCATTTTAGTTTATAATTGTAATTAATTAATAATTTTTAATCTGAGAGAAGTTCATTAACACTACAACTGAAATAATGAAATTCATATGAGTACTTTCTTTGATGACTAAAATTTCCGATATAAATTATTCACAAAAAAAGAAGAAGCAGATATGGATTTCAGATATTTCACATAAACGACATCCGCAGGAAACCCATAAAGTAGGAAACATGTTTAGTTTTTTTAAACAGTCTCCAAAGAATACGCAACCTTGTTTTATAGCAAAACTTAAATGTTAAATATTATTATAGTGCAATAAATTATGAGATATAATAAATAAGGAGGAAATATGGATTAGACGTTTCGACAATAGTTATTCAGCTTATGTTTTAATCGAATGTCTGACCTTTAGTTTCTATAGAGATCGCCATTGTTCATTTTTTTCTGTCCACGTCTTTCAATTTTAAAATCATACGAGTTTTCCAAACTCAGAAACACGTATTTAGAAATAGAGAAACAATAACTGAAGCAATAACCTCAATTTCATCACCAAGTCTAATCTCATTGATAAGAAATTTGTTCTGCTAATTTTCTTGAGGATTCTAAGTTCGTTATTATACAAATTAAGAAGAGATATTAGAAGAAGTGTCACTTGGGAAATGAAAGTCACCTGAAAATCTGTATACACAATGTAAATCAAAACACCCTGTACAATTTTTAATGGGAGAGAGATGGGAAGCACTAGGACAAATTTTTCGTATAATAATATAAGTCAGCTGAAGACAATTTTCGGTGCTGGATAGCGCTGTTCAGCAGAGCTGTGTTTAATCTACAACAATTAAACCTAATCAACTTTAAAACCAAGTTTAGTTCAAAGTCAGAAAATTTGATAAAGGTCAGATAGAAAAATTCATCAACTGTTTATTCTTAATTCCAAGTAAATGAATAAAGTTGAACTAATTGATCAGAGACATTAATGATCTATTTTAAATGTTTGAAAGTCAATCCGTTGTAAATGGAAAAGTTAATCAAAGTAAATACTGTATATGAAATAAGACAAATATTTGAATTTGTAATTTATTGACAAGAAGATTACAATAAGATAATTTTTTCCAACTCTACTGGTTTGTTTTTATTTCCGTATATTAAACTATATATTTTCAATTACGATTACATTCTTTAAACATTCCATATCGAAAGAAGCAAGTATAGATATGTTCATAAGTGTATTTATTAAAGAAGAATTAATGCCTTTATTAATATTGGAAATAGCATTGAACAAATGATCAAGTAATTCTCAAGAAAAAAGTATTGAACTAATAGTGATAGTGAATTCTTGGTACTGCTTCAAGTGAAAGACTTAACGTTAAATGATGTGTTAAGAATACAACAGTTGCATCAATATATCAGTGATAAACTTTCGCGCCAATTAATAGAAGATTCTCCAGTGTTTCAATCATAATAGAGTGAACTTATTATCAACACGCCGAAAGATGAACCTCCCAGAATGCAAAGCAGATTATAGATTGTCCTTTTCTGGCCGACCGCCAAAATTGAAACAGACGAGAAGCGACCTCTTCTCTTTCAATGTTAGTGGTCGGCCAGGAAAGGACATTCTATAATCTGCTTTGCATTCTGGGAGGTTCATCTTTCGGCGTGTTGATAGTAATGTAATAAACTGTACCAAGGATTTGAAATTAATTACTTGAAACATGTTGCAGAAGTGATAATTAATTGTAAAACGAATACGTTTTAGAACATTTTTAAATGAATTGATTTATATACAGTAAAACCCCGTTATTACGCTCGTCAAGGGACCATGACCTACAAGCGTAATAAGCGGGATAGCGCTATAGACGGGAAATGATTTATGAGATGGGGAAACATTTAGACACCATTTTACAGGAAAGATACTTGATTTTGCAATAGGTATAGTGCCAATATGAGCTTTATTTCCTAGTAAAAAAATCTTTGATTGTGGTTTGACGTGTGTGTGTGTGCTACTGTTATGAATTATGACATTTTCAATGCGGTTCAAGTAACTATTAATATCAATTGATATTAATTGTTGCTCACTAGGAGCAACACTAATATATTTTCGGAGCAGATTTAGTGCACTGCCCGCTATTTCACGCGCCTTTTCTTGAATGATTGGGCCACTTAATGTCACTGATGCATCACGGCACTGATGAATCCATTCAATTAGAATTTCCTCGGCATCTTCATATTTTCCACACTTTACTTTTTTAATTCGCAACCACCCTTCGCTGCGTTGGTAATTCCATTCTTATTTTTATTATTGTTCTCAGAGTGGATGAGGGAATTCCTAAAGATTCTGCGAAATCCTTCTGACTTAGTATAGAATTCTCGTCGTACTTACGGAGAATTTGCAATTTTTCACTTGTAGAAAGGGATTTCCGCTTCGACATTTTGCACTAACTTACTATATCACAGACCCGCACTTCAAAGATTTCAAAGATTCCCTCCTACCAGGGAAAGAAAAGAATCTTTACAGTGTTACATTTCTTTCCGTTACAAAATTTCCGATATAAAAAAAGCGCTACAAGCGGGATTTGAAGCGTTATAAGAGGGTAAAAGTAGTTACATAGAAAATTCCAGGGACCGTATGAAAGGAGCGTAAAGAACGGGATAGTGCTATAAGCGGGAGCGTAATAACGGGGTTTTACTGTAGTTATGGGGCCAGTGTGATCAGTTAAAAGAAGAATAGTGAAATTTTGTTAGCCACCCTGTGCTAACAAAGGTCAATATAGTTCCACTCTGTACATACTGGAAGTGTCTTGACTTTCAGTAAATAAAGGAAAAAAAATGGATTTTTTCCTTTTTTTTTTTTTTCCTTTTTTCATTTTTTTTTTCATTATGGTTAAAATTGGTCTTTCCGCTTGCTAAATTTATTTAATAAAATACAACTATTACAATACTTCCAAAACATGAAGTTTTCAATTTAGGAATTCAATTAATAAAAAAATTAAATTCCGAACTACACCAAATACGTCAGATGTCCGGTCAAATACTGCTTTGCATTGTTGGTCCATCGTTTACAGCAGTGGTTCCCAACCTTTTTCAGCTGGCGACCCACCTTTCATTATATCGGAATACCTCCACGGTCCATCGGTCCATGGTGGAGTAAAAAACCATATTTGTATCGTATCCCTTCCTTATATATGATCGATTTTTGATTTTTCTGATCTTTTCTGATGGTTTATTCGATGGTTTTAGGATCAAGTCGCGACCCACCTGTTGGGAACCACTGGTTTACAGCATGGGATCGTTTAATAAAATCAAGAAAATTACAATAGTGTTGTTTAATCCTTATCTCAACTAATAAATTATTACCTCATGTATCTTAAGATAAATTTTAAAAAAATATTTGTAATAACGTCTAGATTGTGCGATTTGCATTAACCTTCTTTTTAAACAAACAGAACTCAGAGATTTAAGAAAAAAAATGCTATTCTACATTTTATGATAGATACCAGAAAGGCTTCAGCAGTTGGTCTACATAATTTTTAGATAAAATGCTGAATGCATGTATCACAAAAATCATAAAATTTAGATTTTTTTTTTTCTTCTTAATTTTTAACAATTTTCTTTTAACATTGTTTCTTCGTAAAAGCTGCTGACAACTTATTAAGGCGCGAAGAGCCGGAAAAAACGCAGAAGTGAAAAATTAATAACGTAAATCAAGTAGTTTATAAGTGAGTTTTTTATTGTTTTGTTCTGCAAGTTAAAATATACAAAGATATAAGGAAGTAAGATATTGCAATTCCTATATAAAGTAAGATTTTTCGTAGTCCCATTAAGTATACAATACAAAGTTAGTAATGGGACCCCACTGTTAGTTTACATTACCTCACCTGACAAGACTCTGTTGAAGAGTCGTAAAACTTTGAGACATGTGCATTTAGTGCACTGTGACATACAACATTATTTTGTAAACACATTAAAAGAGGACCTAGTGTTTATTTGTGCAAGCTCTATTCCCTAACAGCTGTTTCACGCTATTATGGCGATCATCCACTCTTGCTCCCTCATTAAACATTATTTTGTGTTTCTGATTTATGTGGACAAACAGCCATTGAGATTGGGATTACAATAGAGCAGTTGTAAATTTAAGAATTAGCGCAGGCTTCATCAACAATAATTAATATTTTTTTCGTCGCTTGTCCTTTTGTAACTGCAAGCAAAGCAAAAAAAAATCAATTCCATCCAGGCCCCTAGAGTTCGTTGAACTGGTGATTTCATCGGCGTCTCCTTTATTCTAATATTCAATAATTGGCAAAAGACATAAAACTGCTTTTTTATGTAAAAGTACTATTTCACATATATTCCATAAATTCCAAGTATTTTATGCAACGATTATAACGTTTTCTTTAATGTGATAATATGAGACAAACTGGATTAAATGTTTGTCTGTTTATGGTGGATGTGAAGCAAGCTGAAAATATAAACAAGTTGTTGAATTAAAGTACAAGGATTTTAACGTGCTATTTAGAATTAACACACTGCAAACTATATTAGCACAAACAATTTAATAAAGAAGATATTCAAAACAATTTCACGACGTACGTTTCAGAATCTCATAGTATCAGATTCTCTTTTCAAGTGTATTAAAGAACAAAACTAAAACAGAAATAAAAACAAACGCCCTGTCCAATGGATTAAGGGCTATAATCTCGGTGTTTACAACCTATACAACCCTAGTGGCCTTATTAGAAAACATCGGAAGATTTAGATATTTAAAAGCGCTGCAATGTAGGATTACAAACCATATTCCAGTACATTTCGAGTTGAAAGGTCCTGATTATAACTATGTACAGTCCTAATTATACATAATTTATAGAATTCACGTACGTATTTCGATTTCCTTTTTCCAAAAATAATTACATCATTTCAATTTAAATGGTGCCCCGTATTAGTATTCTGTCTAAACAACACAAAGAAGGTGTAAGCAAAACGGTGAGATTGAAGTCTCGTTTCTCACCGAAATGAAAGCATCTATGATTTCTAAAAATTAACCGTCGGAGCAAATTCTAATTCTATGCAATATTTATTCCTGGCATTAATTTTTATTGAACTTTATATTCGATCATTCCGATTTATTAAAAAGAAGGCAGTTTACTTTTAACTCACTTTTTGTTTCGTTTCTAAAATATATTCTCTAAAACCTTCATGGCCATCTTCTAAAATACAAGACTCCGATCAAAGCTCGTCCAACTTAAAATTTATCAAACACATGAACTCAAATTCGTTTTTGTTTTACTCCATCCATCGTTTTAAAAATAAAAAATAATTTATAAATAAGCTATCATCGTTGACGAGGTTGTTCACAACGTTGCTGTGAAAATCGATGAATTGAGGATAAGGTTCATTTCCTTTTTCGAGAGCAACATGAACAATACGAACATATTGTGTCTACTTTGAAGTTCATCGTGAACTCAAAGTGCATAGCTGACTTTGCAAATGAGCGATGCGGTTAAAACTTCCACATCTCTACTTAGGTTCTCAAAGGGGTTTCTTGGTGCACGATCCACGCAAAAACCATTTTTTTTGAAAAAGTGAATTTGATAATTCTGGAAGAACTAGTTTTAAGAGTCTATTAATTAAAAATGTTAAAGTTGAATTCGAATTATATTTGTTTCTAATGCTTTGACTGACTTTACATCTTCAACTTTAAGCTATGAAGAGCAAATTTCTAGAATCTCTCATGTTTTTCTTTGTATTTTTTAAGGTATTTCCGGCTTCTAGAATAGACACTAAGTAGTAAATTCTGAATGATTTCTATGATTGTCAGAATGCCGCAACTAAGAAATAACCCCACACTTCCTCCAATATCACCAGTTAACTGCACAAAGGAATAAGTTGAATGTTCTTCAATGGTTTCCACCATATTATCTTCAAAGAAGAGTCTTATAATATTGTTGTTGTTATTTCGTTCGTAGATCGGTACAAGGTTTGGGTGTTTATTAACATAAAATATCAGTCTTTCACATGGCACAATGCATCCACACTCCTCAGGAGACGAATCTTCATAAATACTATGCATGAGCATATGGTCGTTCATTTTATCCTCTAAAGAACATCCTGTCAATTCAATATCTTCTGAGTATATTATGCTGAAACGAAAACAACAAAACCTAAGTTAACAACGAGCATTTTTTTCAAGATATAACAGTTTAAGTCAATTACTTCTAATAAGTTTGTTTTAAATATTTTGATTTTTTTTTTGAACAAGTTCATAACCTCTTATCTTCAGAATTGTGTCTGCTAAAGCCATTTAATGCAACTGGAGCTTTCACAGGGCTTTAGGAATCATAAAATGATGAAATATATTGATACTTTTACTTATCAGAAATTATATATTAGAAAAAATAACACAGGCCTGAAACATTCGGGTCATTAAAATAACTCTTTAATTTTGCCTGCATGATTTATAGAATTACCTAAATTTAAGGTCTTTGCAGTTCCCAAGAAATTTTTTTTACAACTTCTTTAACTTTAATTTCATTTTGGATTGTTTTACTTATCATTGTACAATTATCTCCT
>JAFIDM010086152.1:0-17242 GCA_023159025.1 Thereuonema tuberculata
GGGCATAGTTCTGCTGCTGTGATATTGTAATCAATCCTGTACTTTATTTCTACCATCACACTAATAAAATTCCATTTCAATCCAAAGCTTCCTTCGTGGTGCGCAGATTTTTTTGTCAGTGGGTGTATATACTTACGTATTTTTATATACACATACACATCCGTATATGCAAATATATGTATAGATACCAATACATACACATATATTTAATTTCCTAAAGTCAGTATGATTATTTGAGAGAAGAAAAATTGTAAATTTCCTCAGTAAACTAAGAATTTAAAAGACTAGTCGTACGAGTTAATCGAAAGTTCCATGTTTGTAGTTAACTTTCTGCACATTTAATATAAATGCATTAATTATGTAATATTATTTTAATATGTTAATATTTACTATCGTACACATACTGAAATTTAATAATAAATACATGATTATAGTGTTTACTTGTCAACAATTTACATAGATCAGTATTTATATTTACTTCTGCTAGATTGAAGTAAATACTGTATATTAGAGGTATTAATAAATAATATCAATACTATTTGATAATTATATTTGATAACAATGTCAGAAACAAGAAGTAATCGAGTGTCTTTCATAGTGCTCTGCATTGCAATCTCAACAGTTAAAACAATACTAAACCAGACTAGAGGATTACTCCAAATGGTCTAAATTAATCCCTTAGAGTTGAAGTACTTTGCATTTGTAGTATCTAAAATACCGGTAAATTCTGAGAGTCTAATCTTAAATCTTATTATTAAGAGTCTAATCTTCGTTTGAAAAAAAACCCCCATTATTTTTATCCTTTATGATTGTTATTCTTGCTTTATTCGTTAGTATTGGAGAATGCTGGGTTTGCAGTGAAGGACCTGCCCTTGGCAGAGAACTATGTATGTATGTACTAATGAGATACAATGCTTTAAAATATAAGGCTTAAACTAAAACAATATGTTGCATTTTATTTTATCTAATAAACGCAAATGTACAAGAAATAACTATAATTACAATATTCTTCAGGAAATAAGCAAAGTTTATTTAAGCTTATGTTAAAAATAAACTATCACGAGGGGACCACGAATCAAGCGTACTCTGCGAAGATCCTTGCTTTTTTTAAAAAGAATAATATCAATAAAGAATAATCTCCTATTATTATATTTTCTTAGATATGAATTACATAAAAAGAAGAAAGAATAATACAATATCTTGTTGTAATGAAAATTTTAATCCTTAATATTATTGGATATACAAATTTCTTTACTAGAAAGATTTGTGTTTATAAATTAGAATTAGTTACAAATTTCACCAAGAGATGGCAGACCGACTGCTTTCTGTGCATGTTTTGATTAAAGGATTTGATGATTAACCATTTAAGATTAAGTTGTTTCCAAGAACCATTAAGACCGTTATTTCCCTTCGTTTTTATTTTAAACTTTGCAATTTATTCAAATAATGGCAAATCATGGCAATACAAGTCTTGGAAAATTTTAAAAAAATGGCGACGAGAAAGAATTTGAAATTCATGGCTTGATACCAACGAATAATTCATTTTTTCTTCTTTTTTATGAAAATGGCTATTTTTTAATAAAAGCAAAATAATTTCTTAATTAGCAAGTAAAGTAACCACCAATTAAAAACTTCAAAATAGAAGTAGATGTGATTGTATACAAACAGCTGCTGTTATCTGAAAACTCTTTCTCAGCTAGAATTATCAAACGATTAACGTGAACTAATCAAATGATTAATTATTATAATAGGTAGCAACCAGAATCTTTTAATTAGAGGATAGCGATAATTAAACGAAATACAAAAATGTTAAAATTCCTGCAACTGTAGGTGGTTGGTGCTTAGAAATGAATTTTGTTAAATCATGAATTCAAAATAACTTTTCTAGGGCTCAATTAAATTAAAAAGCGAAAGGATTAACTGCATATAAATGCCTTTTTCTATTGAATTTTGATTATTCCTACTGTAAGTTAGACTTGGTTTTTTTTAACGTGATTATCAGTTTAAAATTTTTTTTCTCAAATTCGTATTCTGTAACGAACTACTTTGCGAACTAAACAAAACTATTTCAGTGAATTCTAGGAAATGGATATAGAAAATTGTAGAGTTTAAGTACATTTCAAATTGTTATATTGTCGTATATTATTTACATAGTATTTCTAAGAAATTCTATAGTTGAATAACATTACATGAAGACCAAGTACTTATGATAATAGAAATAAACACTCACATAAATAATTCTTAAGAATTCTTTCTCATTCCTTTCAACGCTGATTATTGATTTTTGAACTTCAGTTTGTTAGTTCAGTTATTCTTAAAACTTTTGAAATTAAACAAAGGATTTAATATTTGCCATTAGTTATTAATGTTTATGCTGCAATAGCGTTCATAATATTCGGACTAAAATTCGTAATTCAAGCTGCTTGAGAGTTATGGCATAATAGAGTAGGCTATAATATTTCTAGTTTTCAATGATTCTGCAATGTTAAGGTGATTAGACGTTTGCGCTTATGCATTACAATGGAATAATATCCAATACCGAATTTACCGATCTTTCGCAAGTTTGTACTTCTTTTTTATTTATAATTTATTCACCAATTAGCATAATATTCTCTAATTAAAAGCAGAAGAATAAGCAATGTTTATTTCAAGATTAACAGATCTTTTAGTTGTTAATCGAATACGGATTCCCAGTCATTTAACAATGTTTTGTAAAATAAATTAAAATAATAAACAAAAGAAATCAAAAACATTTCGCACTTAAGTTACAGTAGGTGAGATAATGGGACGGCCGTTTCGTTCTCTTTATGGGCTCATCAGTCAGAAAACCCCCACGATTCTTGCTTGACTGTTCCGCAGACCAGAAATTGAAGCTTATTTGTTTATTAAGTTTTTTTAAAGTATTTTTCTTTCTAACCTTCTGAGCTTGTCATTGAGGGGTTTGTCTGGCTGATGAGTCCACAAGAAGGACGAAACGGCCGTCCGAGACTCCCATTGATGGCATCTCAGGTGCTAAATCTTTTCTGATTTCTTTTGTACCTCTTCTGTTTATTATTTTGAATCTTAGGGGCACCCTTTTTTTATGGACTCTAATTCATTCTCTTGAATATTTCAGGCACTATGACTTTCTGCAATAATGCAACAAGAAATGTTTAACTGGAAAGGAAAAAAAAAGGATTTCAATTGATTGAATAATTTACGTTATATCACTACTCTGTTTGAGTTTTCTAGTTGCAGTCACTTTCATTGTTCTCTGGCTGCAAATAATATTCTAATAGAGTGGCTGTAATAAGCATTATAGAACAGCATTGTTGTTCAAATTTAAAGTCTAAATTTACAGCTTTCACATTCATCTGTACTATCACAGTAAGCACAATTGTCAATCTCAAAACCAGCGTCCAGGTTCGCCTGGAATCATCCCTTCCTCCTGCCATTTAGCGGAAAGTATGAGATTACCTGTAAAGAATCCAATTCTTTCTTACCTGACATTGTTACTTGAATGAGCTTGACACGAGAACGGAAACTACTATTTTACGGACCACGTAAATTATTGTAAAGAAGTCATGCTTTCTTATAATTTGAAGAAAATATTAATTATCAACAATTGCGTAACGATCGGCTTGTTCAATTTTTAAGTGAAAATTGCATTCAGTTCCTAAACTAACAAGGAAAGGATCCGATCGCGCACAACCTTCTTCACTCCTACTTGGCAGGTACCTATTCTTGGCAGGAATGTGACCTATCATTGCACAATGTATGAATCGTAGATACTGACTGGTCACTGGTCAAGCGTGACAGCTAACCAAAGATTTAAAATTAAACATAAATAAAAAAAAACAAGAATTATATCAAAAATAAGATCCTCAATGGCCCAGTGATCTAAGGGGTCCGAACGTAATCCATTGGCCCCGGTTCGATTCCAATTGCAAACGCACGTTGCAATTTTTTTACTCTTGTGAAAAAATATTATTATTTATAATCACTTTTAATTATTTAAAGTGTTGTTAATAAATTAGTGTGTTTTTATTTTATTTTGGTGCTGTAGGAAGTCTACGTATGGCATACATATTTATAAATCATTTCATTATAAAAACATGAAGCATAAAATCAATACAAAACGTTTAATTTTTCATTTTGGGCGTGGTAGATAAAGTTTTCTATTTTTAAAAATATAATAAATACTCGCCGCAAACCGAGTGTTATTTCATTTGCTATCATGGAGCCATCGAGTAGTGTTCGTATATTTTTATCCAAAGTATCCCAAAAGTACTCTAGATAAAAATACTCTCTGCACCGCACCCCTATTGTGCAGCCGTTGGATGCCCTTTATTACAGACAACTGAAATATTTGGTTAAAAGACTTGTCTTGTTATTAGTCTTCGTCATCGCCAGCATTCAATAATATGATCAAATATTCACTGGATTAAATCTAAATATGGGAATTGCACATTGAAAATTGATTCCCTTTAATTACTTCACAAAGAAGATCCAATTACAGTAAAACCCCGTTATTACGCTCGCCAAGGGACCATGACCTACAAGCATAATAAGCGGGATAGCCCTATAGACGGGAAATGATTTGGACACCATTTTACAAAAAACATACATGATTCTGCAATAGATATACTGCAAATATGAGCTTATTTCCTATTAAAAAGATCTTTGATTGTGGTTTGCCGGGTGTGTGTGCTACTGTTATGAATTATGACATTTTCAATGCGTAACTATTAACGTCAATTGATACACCACAAGGAGCAATACTAATGTATTTTCGGAGCAGATTTAGTGCACACTTTACTTTTTTACGTTTGCAACCACCCTTCGCTGCATCGGTAATTGCATCCCTGTTTTTCGTTATTGTTCGCAGACTGGGCGAGGGAATCCTTCTGACTTCTGTAGAATTCTCGTCGTACTAAATTTGCAATTTTTCACTTGTAGAAAGGGATTTCCACTTCGATATTTTGCACAACTGTATCACAGACCCGCATTTCACAGAGTTCAAAGATTCACTCCTACCAGAGAAAAAAAAAGAATCTTTACAGTGTTACATTTCTTTTCGATACAAAATTTCTGATATAAAAAAGCGCTACAAGCGGGATTTGAAGCGTTATAAGAGGGCAAAACTATACAGAGATATATAGAAAATTCCAGGGACCGTACAAAAGAAGCGTAAAGAACGGGATAGTGCTATAAGCGGGAATGTTATATCGAGGTTTTACTGTATTACTGCAAATTATTTAAGACAGTTAAGGAATTATCTTTGATATCTAAGACAAATCAATAAACTACTGTATTATGCGTGGGCTGAAACTCTTTTAAAGTTCACTTATTTTTTCTTTATATTTATTGCTAATGAATGTGGAATAGTAATAGTTGATAACTTAATGCGTGTTGCCTTCCCCACAAAAGAAGTGCGTACTTGTAGCAATTGAAAAAGAAATACAGAAAATTAGAACTACTAACGTCGAAATAATTCACATGATCCGAAAATCTTCCATTAATTATACTTAATATATTCTTGCTACAACATATTTACATTTGAAAAGCTTGTCTGAATAATCTTAACTTATTTTCTTTGTCATAAGAAACACTTATTTCTTGCAAAATGCTTAATCACTCTTGACTTGATTATATTAAAAGTCTTTTCGTTATATTAGCGTTATTACTTAAATTACAAGTTCTAAGGATGTCTCCTTTTATTTCAAAATCATTCCAATTGGATTCCTAAAAGAAATTTGGATTATTTCTTTTTACCTTATCATTTGTGAGTTGGTTGAAATAGGATTTTTTCTCAATTCGATTCTCATCTTTGATTAGTTTAGATGTAAAATATCTTGGATCTCACTTTAATAGAAATAGGTCCACTCGTCGTTCGGGAACTGATGTTATTACGGTGCTTGGTAATATTTATTATTTGTTAAACGAAATCTCTTAAACTCGCTTCATAAAACAATTCTAGGTAATTCAAGATATCTTCAAACGGCTACCTTTTTATTATATCTAAACCGTTTTGTTTATCATCATTATTTCTCTCGTATGTAACTCAGAAAAATAAACAAAAAGCATAGTTTACTTCGTATAGAATTTCACTATATAGGCTACTTCTTACTTCCTCTAAAACTGTAACAATCACACTAGCATGTTTCTTGCATGTTGTTTTAACGATATTACATTCGTTGACAAAATAACAGATATATTTAAGGAATAACAGACACATGGGAATTAATAGAAATAATGAAAAGAGCAAAAATAAACGATTGGAAAAGAATAAAATATATATTTAATAGTATGGTTAAAAGTGTTATTTGTTATGGTATGGAAGTAGATGGGTGGAAAGTTAAAAAAGAATTGGAAAATACACAATACTTACTTATTAAATTATATTTTAATATGGAAAAATTTCTACCAATTATATCATTGAAAATGAAATAGGCAAATATCCATTGAAAATTGATTGTGTAGAAAGAGATACAGATTATGTAATAAAAATTGTAAAACTTAATGAAGAAAGATTACCAACGCTAATTTTAGAAAATATGGTAGATTTTGCAAAGAAAGGAAACAAATGTAATTACCTAAAGGTGATTGACGAAATATTTAATGAAGCAGGATTGGGAATAGAATTAGACAAGATAATGGATTATAATTAGTGGATTGATTGTAAAAAAATAATTATTCAAAAATTGATTGAAGTAAATATGCATTACAATTATAATAAAGTACAGAAATCGAATTTTAACATTTATTATTGTGAATTAGATGTACAAATTGAAGGAGTCATTTATTACAAGATCCCCTCCTATTGGAGAGAAATAAATATTAAAATTAGGTGTGGTAATATTTCGTGTAACTATTGGCTAACTAAAGAAGAAAGAGGTTGCAGGTTAGGATGCAATAGTTTAGAAGACTGGAATCATGTAATTTTTGAATGCGAAAAAATAGAGGAGGAAAGAAACATGTTAGAAATTGAGAAAAATTTCCAATAGGGTAGGATGGTGGATCAATCAGATAAATCAAAATCGGATTAATATTGTATTATGTAAATACATTAAAATGTTTCTAGAGAAAATAAAAAATTTAAAAATACTTTTACGTGTGTTAAAATTATATTTTGTTAAAAGATTAAAAACACAAAAATTGAAATAGTAAAATACATGCATGCTGCCGAATATTTCGGGTGCATTCGCTGCGACCCATTTTCAACGGACTTCAACAATTAAAAACATATCAATTTTTACAATTAAAAGATCATTATGAGCCAATCATAATTCGTCAAATCAGATTCCCCACATGGGAACTTCCATAAAAAAGGTAATACAAATAAATATCACTCATCTGCTTTTGGTGATTTTAGAGACCGGGAATCCAAGACAAGCTGTTTCTGGGTTGTTACCCGTCCTCAGTTGGATTCACCCTGTGTCTGCAGCTCAGTGAGATCAAAGGAAACAAACAAAAGACAATAAACGTAAAAATGGCCCTTAATATAAAAAAAATCAAAACATAAATTAAAAATAAAAAAGAGAAAATAGTTAAGCCCCGCCAGACAACAGCTAGCTTACAAAGGATTAACCATAAGCAGAACATGCACATAATGGAAAATTAACGTGCATGAAATAAGTTTGTAAGGGAAGACGCACAACAAATAACAATCACTGTTACAAACCATTTTTCCATTATGTGCAATGTTCTGCTTATGGTAAATCCTTTATAAAGGAGCTGTTGTCTAGCGGGGATTAACTAATTGCACTTTTTTATTTTTAATTTATTTTTTGCTGTTTTTTTATATTAAGAGCCATTTTTATGTTTATTTGTCTTTTGTTTAGGTTTCCTTTGATCTCACTGAGCTGCAGACACAGGGTTAATCCAACTGAGGACCGATAACAACCTAGAAACAGCTTGTCTTGGATTCCCGATGTCTAAAATCACCAAAAGCAGCTCTGTCTTTCTTGAATTGTCAATCACATTTAATTAGTCTACAAAAAGTGGATACATTGTTATTTATTGAAATTCGATTAAAATAAAATTGTCGTTAACATTATCCTTGTGGAAACCGAGGATGATTGGTGGAGGTTAAAACTAAATTACAAAAATTGGTGCAGGTTATACATTTTAAAAAAAATTCAAAAAAAAAACAAAAAAAAAAACATGGAATTTAAATTGAAGCGAAAAAGGTGTTTTTGATATCTTTATTTTAATTAGATAGTTCCTTGATTCAGATGGATCAAAGGTTTTCTGATCTAACCAGTCAAGGTATTGTTGCCCTTTCATTTGCTTTTACCAAAAGGGTCATTCCATGTCAAATGGTCTAATTTTGAAATCGATCCCCGCGCGACCATCTCCGATTTTCATGAAATTTTCACAGTTTGTACTATAAAGTCTTAGATAAACATCTGCAAAATTTCAGTTCGAAATATGCATTTTTGGCTGAGCCAGGGTCATTTTCGTAGAGGTCACTCGTTCCACATAGTCGTCGTCGTGAAAAATTTTGCACTTTTGAGCTATAATATCACGGTAAGTATTAGAGTATTGACCCTGAAAATTCATTTCTAAGGTAAACCTCACGCGTAGATTACGAAAATTATAAAAACAAGATACTAAAGTTTCATCCCTTGCCTACATGGGCCCTCAAAGTTGCCGAAAAAAATTTCGCTGAAATTTTTTTCCGATTTTCAATGAATTTTGCTGAAATAAATAAAGCAGGTATTATGTTCATATTTTGTACTCTGGATGTCTACATAAGTGCCTACAAGTCAGAGGATTTACAGCTTTGGAGCCAATATACTTTGGTGAATTTGGCGCGACAAACTTGGCGTTTTATGAAAAACGCCAAAAGTGAGCTCTTTTCAGAGGGATATATCGTTCGGAGGGACACCAGTTAGCGTGTTCTAGTTGCCACCATTAGAAAGAGCAAGTTTTCCTGTACCAGAAAACTTATGTCCCATTTTGGTGTCTTGACGGATAAGGTCTAAAATTTCAGGTTGAAGTCCACTACAGTTAGCCCAGTAAAATTGTAATCAAAACGGGAGGGTCTACCTTGCATGAAATGGAATAGTAGGTTTCTTTTTTTTATATTGTATGTGATAGTACCGAGATGCCAAATCCCATTTTTCGACCTCGGCGACCTTCCAGATCACCCCCAAAAAACGTTTAAACTGCTAAAATTTCGCACTTTTTTTAGGTTTTGCCAGTTTTAAGCATGAAAGAGCACTTTTTCCACAAAGATAATTCCACAAAGTACATAAAATTTGCTTTAATCTAAGACCAAATTGGTTTATATAAACCTAATGGTTTCCGAGATACAGCTTTTCAAATTTAGTCAAAATTTCCATCCTATTGTCTGCACCCAATGCAGTGGACAGTCGTGCGAGAATCTGCCCGAGATCATCGTTGACAATGAAACTGCCGAACTAAATGACTTGCTAGATGACGATGAGCTGGATGGACTGCTTCTATATCCCGACAGCCCTCCAGAGTAGGAACTTGACCAGGTTGAAGAACTACAGGAGAATAAGGACACTGAGGCTGAAAAGCGTCTTGAACCTGGATCTTCTAAGAAATTTAAAACAATTTGAAACGAGGTATCTCTGTTATTTTTTCAAATTTTACTGTAATTACAATAACATATTTTGATTACAATAAAACTACAATTGTACTTTGTTTAACTTTTCTTTTAATTCTTTTTTCTTTGTTTCACAAATAATCGACGCCCTTTCAACCATTTAAGCGGGATTATTAAAGGTTTGAGGCCAATTGTGTAATATATAATAATATATAGCATGAATGGAAATTTTGACTAACTTTGAAAAGCTGTATCTCGGAAACTATTAGGTTTCTATAAACCAATTTGGTCTTAAATTACAGCAAATTTTATGTACTTTTAAAATGTACAGAATTGTCTTTGTGGAAGAAGTGCTCTTTCATGGTTAAAACTGGCAAAACCTAAAAAAAGTGCGAAATTTTAGCAGTTTTAACGTTTTTTGGGGGTGATCTGGAAGGTCGCCGAGGTCGAAAAATGGGATTTGGCATCTCGATACTATCACATACATTATAAAAAAAAGAAACCTACTATCCCATTTCATGCAAGGTAGACCCTCCCGTTTTGATTACAATTTTACTGGGTTAACTGTAGTGGACTTCAACCCGAAATTTTAGACCTTATCCGTCAAGACACCAAAATGGGACATAAGTTTTCTGGTACAGGAAAATTTGCTCTTTCTAATGGTGGCAACTAGAACACGCTAACTGGTGTCCCTTTGAACGATTTATCCCTCTGAAAAGAGCTCACTTTTGGCGTTTTTCATAAAACGCCAAGTTTGTCACGCCAAATTCACCAAAGTATATTGGCTCCAAAGCTGTAAATCCTCTGACTTGTAGGTACTCATGTAGACATCCAGAGTACAAAATATGAACATCTTACCTACTTTATTTATTTCAGCAAGATTCATTGAAAATCGGAAAAAAATTTCAGCGAAATTCTTTTCGGTAACTTTGAGGGCCCATGTAGGCAAGGGATGAAACTTTAGTAACTTGTTTTTATAATTTTCGTAATTTAAGCGTGAGATTTACCTTAGAAATGAATTTTCAGGGTCAATACTCTAATACTTACCGTGATATTATAGCTCAAAAGTGCAAAATTTTTCACGACGACGACTATGTGGAACGAGTGACCTCTACGAAAATGACCCTGGCTCAGCCAAAAATGCATATTTCTAACTGAAATTTTGCAGATGTTCATCTAAAGCCTTGTAGTACAAACTGTGAAAATTTCATGAAAATCGGAGATGGTCGCGCGGGGACCACTAGACCACTTGACATGGAATGACCCAAAAGGAAAGTACTGTTCGGTTTTGTTTACGAGAGCCTTCAACGCATGCGTCAGGTCTCCTTCGATTTCATGAAAATAGGTGTGAGGAGAATCAAAGAGGGGATGTTTATAGTGTTAGTTTACTAGTAACTGCGTTCTATTTGCGCTTTTCTGGAAAGAATTATGGAAAGAATAAATACTATTGCAAAAATAACAGGTACTAAAAGAAAAACAGGTCTTAGGAAAGTGCACATATCAGCGTATCACCCCTTTGCGGAATAGAATCCTCCGTCAGTAGTAGTTCTCGCTTTTGAAAACGAACAGTATGTAAGTAGTTTTCTATTATTGATGAAATGATATTTCGGCTAAACCGGAGAATAAGCTCAAAATGGGGGGGGGGGGCAAGCAAAAACCCCCAAAAACTTATTTAAAGGGAGGGGGGGGGAATCAATGAAAATCTCACGTCAACTTTTTAATTCAGAGAATATACATAATATTTTTTTTCGACTTTTTGACTTGTGAAATCTCATGTGAAGGGGAGGGAGGTCGGGGGTTCCCACCACATCTTATCAAATCTCATCAAGTTGGAGCGGGGGGGGGGGTCCAAATTAAAAAAAAAACACCTCACGTAATTAATGGACGCCCCATACGATACTGGCAATCACCGTCTTCGTAAGGATACATTTACTTCCGAATCCACGCAGAAATACACGGTAGTGCTTACTGTTATCTCAAGATCGCAGTTAGCCAAATGAGGGTTAGTTTTTCTAGTAAGAGATCGTGAAAAACCATTTTCAAATAAACTTACCTGCAAACTTTATTCTACTTTTCACTAGTTAATTGAAAAACTAAAATTCGATAAGATCTTATCGAAACTGTACGTATCTTTAAATGAGAACATATGCCATTACTCGCAGTTGTGGCGTAAGTGACGTACAAGCTGGGCCCATAAATTAATATTTTTTTTATCCAAACACAAAATAAACTTTAAACTATTAAAGGAAATACTATTAACTAACAATCAGATCTAAAATTTCTGATGTAAATACTTTCTCTCTTCCCCTTAAAGAAAACTCAATTCAATGAATAAAAATAAATGAAAATAATTTATTACATTTATCCTGAACGAAGTACAGGACTCTACATCACTCTACATCATACAGCATTTGCAAACAAGGTTTAATTTCCTTTTCAATTTATATACTCATTTACTAAAAGCAAAGAAATTGAGAAATAAAAACCTAATCAATTACTGAATATGAAATTTAATTTCAAAGCATTCTCAAAAATACCAAATTACAAGCTCAAGGCAAACTGTATAATACCCAAACTTAACCAATAATTAATGAATTAAATAAAATAGCTTCACAACAATAAACTCTAAGGTTCATTAAATAATGAACTCTTCTAAGAGCAAATTAGGTAAATCCACCTAATTACACACACAAAATTTCAAAGGGGGGGGGGGAAAGAGTGGAAAACCTCTTTTCTACTTCAGTCATTCCAAAATTATCCCAAAAATCTGATTACTCATAAAAAAAAACCTTATACAATAATTTTAAGTAAATAGCCTACAATACATACTTACAATTTTCAGTAAAAACTAAACACTTCATGTCTAAAGCGCTTTCGAATGTCAAGCCATAGGAAATTAAATTTCCACTGAAGAAATTACTTCACTGTATTTTAGCGTTGTAAAAGCATAATTTGCAAATTAACATTCAACATGCCATGCTTATATGATTTCTTCATTGTCCTGTACTTTGGAAAACCTCAAAAATACAGGATTCACACACACTGCAGAAAATCCACAGATAAGACATTTTCTTGCTGAAGTAACAAGTGGTGTAAAGGTCGTCTTCTCAAACTTGAACAATTCCACAACCGAAGGGTAATTAGGTCTAATTTTCTCTTTTAACAGGTAACAAAGTGTTTCTACCCCGACTTTGTAAAAATAACGCTAACTGTTACAGTCTTGATACACGCTTGACGAAGATACCAAAGGAAATTTCTCATTCGAGGTTACAGATGACTTCATAATTCTTTTCTCCCGTCCACTTCCTCAAACTTGGAACCGTGAAGTCGGCTATCTTGGCTACACGGTGCAGACTCAATACAATGGCAAGGTATTTCTTTTGAATGTCGAGAAAGGGAAAACGTCCATTTCATGAATGAATTTTTCACTTGCTTTTATACAGCCAAAATTCAATAATGACGTTAGAAAGCACCATTGTAGGCATTCTAAGAGAAGAGCACTATTTATTAAACGCTTAGTGAAAACTCTCAAACAATTGCCCAGTATCAACAGCAGACAAAACTGACTTCCTCCCCCCCCAAAAAAAATAAAAATAAATTGAGGTTGTAATCACTAATGTTTATTTGAGATATCGGAGACCATTTCTTCATGCTGAGAACTATTAATTTCTTAATGCGAAGAAATGCGATAACATGTAGAGTGATATGAAGCAGCAGCTCGTTGCAAAATGTCGACGAATTTGGCAGTAGGGAGAAATGATTCTAATGAAACAGACAGTCTTTTGATGTTTTGTTGAATATTTTTCGCTTTTTGTGTAGCCTGAGTAGTCTCCCTTGGAAAATTAGCTTACGGAATTGCTTTAATGTTCTCTGACTAGTACGTGAGATTGATCTGAAGTGCGGAAGGAATTAAGTCCATTTTCCGGCAGGTGTTGTCAAAAATTAATGCTATTTTCACCGATGCTAACTTCTTTTGTGAGTGGAAGAATTGGTTGATAGTGAGTTGATGGTAGTCCGCTGCAGTTAAACACCTACTGACAAAAAAAAACAACGGCAATATTTTTTTCTTTTTACCTTTCTCAGGAATGCCATTTATATGCTTATCATCAGTTTTGTCTTTTTTTCTACAATGCCTTGCTATATGACTCATTTTACCGCAACTATAACACTTTCTAGAGTCTTTACTTAATTAGATGTTTTCTCAGGTTGTGAATCAACTACTGCCTTGTAGCTTTCTTTAGCACTAACTTCTTCGGGTCGTATATTGCTGTGTCTACGCTTCTATTCACGCAAAATACTATCAATAACCATTTCTGAGTTATAGTTAATTATCTTTTGTATCATCATGATATTCTGTGCACAGGAATCGTATTACTTTGGGAGCACAGATAATAACAACCAGCTGATAACAACCTCCTTTATCTGTAATCTCGTTTACTAGAAGTTTTATCTTCAGGTAGGTCTTCATCACTTTGTAATTTACTCATCGTAAATAAGTCTCTCTTTAGATCTGTAACTGCTTTTTGTGCTTTGTTGAGGATTTTAAACTTGATAGGCTTATCCTCGATGCCTTTTATTTCATCTAAAGGCGTGTTTGTTATGTCCCAAAGACCATCCCTTTGTAGAGATGTACGGATGTGCATCTTTGTAGCACATAATTCTCTCCACTAAACTTTACGATGTAACTAACCATTTTTACTTATCCCTTTAATCTAGGTTTAAATTATCATCTAACCTTTGAGATAACTTATGCATATATAGTCTCTTCAATCTTTGATTTATTCCTCTAAGAACGCAGTTGAATCGTGTTCTGGACCCATAACCCTACTGTGGGATGATTTTTTTTTTCCTTAAAACCAAACATCGATAGCAAGAGCTTATAGGAATAATTGACAGAATGCATAAATAAAGAACTCTTCGCTTTCAAATACCAAAATTGTTTATAACACTTTTATTTAAGATTATATTATCTTCTTGATATTCTTCGAATATTTCAAACTTACTAAGCTTCGCTACAGAAATTATAATTATCCTTGTTATTTCAAACAGTCTCTTTAAATTGAATAATCACACTTGTTTTTGTGTATTAAATGTTCGTTTAAAAGTTCATTCACTTCGTTGTAAATGTCCTACTTCTTTTAATTAGCCTTCATGAATTTAACGTTAACAATATTCACTAGATCCGTAAAACTCGTAACGCAACTTCATAGTATTTAAACTGTGGATTCGTACATATTAACAATGTTCAGATTGTCTTGTTCTGAGTGTCAAAATGTCTTTTGTCTTTCAAAGTAAAAATAACACTTACCTGCTTAATTCCTTAAAGCAAAATAACGATATCCTTTCCATCGAAGTTTCAGTTGAATACTTAATTTGTGAAACATGAAAAACTGTAGTTAAAAGTCTCCTTGGCGAAAGAATCAATATGGCGGCGTCCATGTCTCTGCGTTCTAAAACATGTTAAGTTTACATCTCTTGAAATAGATAGAAAACAATAATTAATATTTTCTAATATAAAAAAACAAATACAAAAATTAGAAAGACAATAGAAAGCCTATGTATTCGAAATTCGAAAGAAAAAAAATCTCAATAGATGTGATAGAGTTAAAGTTAGTGAAAATTTAGTAAAATTGGCTAGAGAAATGATTAACAAAAAATTCGCAACCTCTAACAAAAAGGTAATAATCGAAAAATTAAAGTGTTAATAGGCTTTCTATTATCCATCTAATTTTTTGTATTCGTTTGATAAGATTTTGTGATTATTAATAATGTGTGATTGTTATATTGTAGATTATGATCTTTTATTATTATTGTATTGACGTGTTTTAACTGTTAATGTCAATATTTTAAGGTCATTGTTGTAATAGAATCTCGTCAATTTATTATTATTGTAAAAAAGGCTTGAAAAAGAGGAGACGGTTAATTTTTTATCTCCTTGAAAATTCGTTTTTTCAGTTAATAAATGTAGTTTGACATTTATTTTCTGGTGTTATGATGTTTAAAAATATTTATTATAAAAGAGAAGATTTAAGGAAGAAGTATGGTTTGTTTGTATTTTCTAATATTAATTATAAGAGTCATAACGATGATGGTTTCGAATATCAAGGTTTAGTTCAACCCTTATCTAGAACTTGAAATCCTTCAATCTTCCATTATCCATCGTCATCATTCTTAGTTTAACATTTTTACTTCTTGCTTCCACAAAGGTCGAAGCTTAACTCTCGTCTGTCCTTTGTTGAACAATGTCATGACGTATGCCAGTATCAACTTATATAATTTGCTAATTTCGTCTGTCTGTCTGTCTGTCTGTAACTCGATATAATTAAGCTATTAAGATAGATCCAAGGTTCTCAATGGTACCATTGAATCAAGGGTACTCAAATTGGATGAAATATTAGTTTATTTTGTCATTCCATGTTGGTACCATGAAATTTTAACTGAAATTCTAACAAAACATACGTTCAAAACCAAATAATTTTGTTACCACTGCATCCATTTTAATGAAATTTGGCATACTTACTCAGTTGTTTACGCTGATTTTAAAAAAAATACGATATAGAATTTGTTTTGTTACATAGTTACGATCGTTTAAGGTATCGTGAGGATGAATAAATAACCCTCACAGTTAAATAAAGTTAAATGCATTCTCTGCAACAAAATATAGCCATAAACTATGTATGTGATTATGTTTAAGAGAGAAAATATCTCTCTTAATTAATATATTATTTAAATTCCAATTAAATTTAGAAAAGAGAAAGCTCGACGTATAAATGCATTAGTACTTTTCTAGGAGAACTGGATAAAAAAACGAATCGTAATACAAGTTAGATTTTGAAAGTAGTTCAATCTCCTTACATGAATTGCGAGGAATTGTATACGAAGATTATGAAACTGATTTCAGTAAAGAAAATGAAGTTTTCTCAAAATTTCGTAAAGGAAGATTTTCAATTATTAAAAACAAATCATCCAGATATCTTTTTCTTCGCAAGTTAAACCAATTCAACTAAAATACCATAGAGAAAACTGTAGACATAATCAAAAAACTTATGAATAATCATGAATAACGATTTAACATTTTTACAGCAATTAAATCTAATTTAAATAAGATCATTAAGTCCTTTTCAATTCATGATGGAGACAGTGGCCCCTCAATGACTAAAAGCAAGACAATAAAAACAAGAACAAAATGTGGAATCCAAATCCTTGGGCAGCACTCAGGCTACCACAAAAGGATTTTAATGAAAAAAATGAAAAAAAAAATAATAAGTAAATAAATAAATAAATAACAAACCCTCTAATGGGTAAATGAAAAGCAATTAATTCAAATAATACTGCCTTTTTGAGTCGAGCTAATACTCTGGGACGGCCGTTTCGAGCTTGTTGGGCTCTCCTCAGACAGAGCTAATCAGCCAGTGCAGGACTCAAAAGGCGTACGAAGGGAAGAATTGGGATGAATTCATGATGGAGACAGTGACCCCTCAATAACTAAAAGCAAGAAAATAAAAAACAAGAGCAAAATGTGGAATCCAAATTCTTGGGCAGCTCTCAGGCTACCACAAAAGGAATTTGACCCCCCAAAAAAGGAAAAAAATAATAATAAATAAATAACAAATCCTATAACGGATAAAAGAAAAGCAATTCAAATAAAATCATCATAAATTCCCAATTCTTCCCCTCCTTTTA